>PVIH01004126.1:0-60380 GCA_004025045.1 Sigmodon hispidus
TGGAAAAAAAAATTCAGAGGGAAAGATGAACACAAAGAAAATATAGGTGTAGCAATCTTATTTGTATTTCTTCCCTTGATAAGCCATGCTTATCATTCTTATCCTCTGTATAGTTATTGTTAACTCTTCCACATTTTAAATTCTTTTTACTGTGTTTTTTTTTTGATAAATACAAAATAAAGAAGGAAAAAAAAAGAAATGGATGGCTTGCTGGACAGGTACCACTTATCAAAATTAAATCAAGATCAGATAAATGACCTAAAGAGACCTATAACCTCCAAGGAAATTGAAGCTGTTATTAAAAGTCTCCCAAGCCAAAAAAAAAAAAAAAAGCCCAGGACCAGATAGTTTCAGTATAGAATTCACAATAGAAACCAAAGGAATTGTCAACACTTTTTATGAGGCTACAGTCACCCTGATACCCAAATCATACAAAGTTGTGACAAAAACAGAGAATTAAAGACCATTCTCCCCAATGAATACTGATGCAAAAATACTCAATAAAATACTGGAGAACTGAATTCAAGAAACTATCAAAAAATTCATTCACCATGATAAAGTAGGCTTCATCCCACAGATTCAGGGTTGCTTCAACATATGGAAAACTGTCAATGTTATCCATCATATAAACAACCTGGAAGGAAAAAACACGTGATCATCTCATTAGATGATGAAAAAGCCTTTGACAAAATCCCACACTTCTTCATGATAAAAGTTCTAGAGAGATCAGGAATACAGGAAAATTACCTAAACACAAAAAGGCAATATACAGCAAGCTAATAGCCAACATCAAAATAGTGGAGAGAAACTCAAAACAATCCCACTAAAACCAGGAACATGAGAAGGCTGCCCACTCTCTTCATATCTATTTAATACAGTACATGAAATTTTAAGTAGAGCAATAAGACAACAAAAGGAGATCAAGGGCATACACACTGGAAAGGAAGAAGTCAAACTAGTATTATTTGCAGGTGATATGATAGTTTACATAAGTGGCCCCTAAAATTCTATCAAAGAACTCCTACAGCTGATAAACACCTTCAGCAGTGTAGCAGGATACAAGGTTAAATTTTAAAAAAGCCAAACCAATAGCCTTCCTATATACAAATGATAAAAAGAGCTCAAAAAGAAATCAGGGAAGCATCATCCATTACAATAGTTGCAAATAACATCAAATATCTTGGGGTAACTCTAACTAAGTAGGTGAAAGACCTGTATGACAAAAACTTTAAGACATTGAAGAAAGAAATTAAACAAGATATCAGAAGATAAAAAGATCTTCCATGCTCTTGTATAGCTAGGATGGCAATCACACCAACAGCAATCTACAGAGTCAATGCAATCCCCATCAAAACACCAACACAATTTTTCACAGACCTCAAAAACAATACTCAACTTCATATGGAAAAACAAAAACCCAGGATTATCAAAAAAAAAACCAAAAAAACAAACAAACAAACAAAAAAACAAAACCCTGTTCAATAATAGAACTTTGGGAAGCATCACATCCCTGACTTCCAACTCTACTATAGAGCTACAGTAATAAAAACAGCTTGGAACTAGCATTAAAACAGACTTGTAGATCAATGGAATCCAATCAAAGACCCTAACCCTATTCCACACACCTATGAACACCTAATTATTGACAAAAATATACAATGGAAGAAAGATAACATCTTCAACAAATGGTTCTGCCATAACTGGATGGTGGTATGTAGAAGAATGCAAATAGATCTATATCTATCACCCTGCACAAAACTCAAGTGTAATAAGTTTCTGGCCCTGAATAGCCCTAAGATCTGGACCAACAGTCCCATAGCCCCAGGAAACACACTGAAGCTTACATTAATTTTAGTTTGATTGACCTATGGCTCAGACATATTGCTAGCTATCTTTTTCATCTTAACCCAATCCATTTCAATTAATCTGTTTAGCCATGTGGCTTAGTACCTTTTCTCAGAGCAGCATGGTTGTCTTCTTTCCACTGTGTCTGCTGGCATCTCTGCTGGTGTCTCTGTTCTGCTCTTCCTGTTCCCAGAGTTTTCTTAATCTGGTAGCCCCACCCACTTCCTGTCTGCCTCCTGGCCAATTAGCTTTTTATTAAACAAGTAGGAGGGCCAATTATTTACAATGTAACAGAACATAATCCCACTACACTCAAGTCCAAGTAAATCAAAGAACTCAACATAAACACAGTTATAGTGAACTTGATAGAAAAGAAAGTGGGAAATACCCTTGAAAGCATTGGCACAGGAGATCACCTCCTAAATATAACAGCAATAGCACAGACACTAAGAACAACAATTAATAAATAAAACTGAGAAGCTTCTGCAAGACAAAGGACAATGTCAATAAGACAAAACAGCAGCCTAAAGAATGGGATAAGATCTTCACTAATCCTACATTTGACAGAGAACTGATCTCTAAAATACATGGAGAACTCAAGAAACTAGAGGCCAAAAACCCCAAATAATTAAAAACCTCAATTAAAAATGGGGTTCAGAAATAAATAGGGAATTTTCAACAGAATAATTTCAAATAATGAAAGACACTTAAAGAATTGCTCAACATCCTTAGCCATCAGAGAAATGCAAATCAAAACAACTCTGAGATACCATCTTATACCTGTCAAAATGGCTAAGATCAAAAACACAGATGCCTATGCTGGAGGGAATGTGGAGCAAAAGGAACACTCTTCCATTGCTGTTGGGAATGTAAACTTGTAAAGCCACTTTGGAAATCAGTATGGTGGTTCCTCAGAAAACTGGGAATCAATCTATCCAATGATCCAGCAATACCACTACTGGGCCTACATCCAAAGGATGCAAATTCTTACCCCAAGGACATTAGCTCAAGCAGCAGTATTTGTAATAGCGCTGATATTACAGAACACGGAAATGCCCCTAGATGCTCCTCAACTGAAAAAAAAATTGTGTTACATTTACACAATAGAATACTACTCAGCAGAAAAAAAAAAAAAAAAAAAGACCTGAAAATTGCAGGTAAATGGCTGGATGTGGAGAGTATCATCCACATTGAGGTAATACAGACCCAGAAAGATACATGGTATGTTCTCATGCATAAGTGGATTTTAGACATAAAGTAAAGGATAACCAAGCTACAATCCACAAATCCCAAGCAGCTAAATAACAAGAGGAACATCAGAGAGACATCCATGGATCCCTCTGGGAAGGAAAAATAGAAAAGATTTCCTGAGTAAATTGGGATCATATGGAGAGTGAGCAAGGAGAGGTGGGAAGAGATCATGAGTAAATAGGATGGTTGATTGGGAGGTGTGTTGCAGCAGAGAAGGAGAACATTGAATTAACAATCTTGATTTGGGGATTAGACAAAAACCTGTTGCTCAGGAAATATCAAAGAATTCACAAGCTGTTTCTGGCTAGTACTCCAAGCAATAGTAGAAAGGGTGACTAAACAGGACTTCCCTTACAATCAAATGAATTGCCACCCTATTTTCATTATAGAACCTTCACCTAGCAACTGATAGAGGCAGAGGCAGAAATCCATAGCTAAGCATCGGATCAAGCTCCTGGTCCAGCTGAAGAGAGGGAAGAGAGAGTGTATAAGCAAAGTGATCTGGATCATGAGGAGGAGACCCACAGAGATGGCTTACCCAAGCTATTAGGAGCTCACTGACTCTGAAGTAACAGCTGAAGAACCTTCCTGGAAACTAACTAAACCCTCTGAATATAAATAACAGTCAAACAGTATGGGCAGTTCATGAAGCCTCTTGCAGTAGAACAAGAGTTTATTCCTGGTGCGGGCGAAATGGCTTCTTGGAGCCCATTCCCTACAGAGGGACACCTTATTCAACTTTGATCCTGGGGGAAGGGACTCGGTCCTACTTCAACTGGGTATGCCAGACTGAACTGACTCACCTTGGAAGTCCTTGCCCTCCCTGGGGAATGAATGGGGGATGGGGTAGGAGAGAGGCTGAGGGAGGTCAGGGAGGAGGGGAGGTAGGGGGAGCAGTGGTGGGTATGGAAAAAATGTTTTAAATAAAAAAGATTGCTTTAATAAAAAGAACACCCACTCATAAGAAAGAGGGATATTAGATTGATTGACAGATGATAGATAGATAGACAGACAGACAGAGACTGAGACTATATGTATGGATGTCCTTGTGTACTACATGTATGCAGTGCCTGCAAAAGCCAGAAGAATGTGTCAGATCCCTAAAAACTAGAGTTCCAGATGATTGTAAGCCACCATGTAGGTACTAGGAATTGAACCAGAGTCTTCTGGAAAAGCCCTCAGTGCTCTTAACTGCTAAGCCATCTCTCTGTCCCACTATGGGTGGTGGTGATGGTAATTTAAAGGGACATTGGTTATCATCATGCTGACATTCATTTACAGATAGGGAATCTGAGGCCCATAAAGGTTAAATGACCTCCTAAGTCATTCATCTAATTAGGTACAGAGTTGGAATGGAAAGCCATATTTTCAAAATCTTAGCCCAGGGCTTTTCTACTACACAGCCCCCCCCCCGAGTTAATTCCCCCCCCATGTAATGTCCAATTTGAAATCTATGCCCCAGGGAATTGTTGGTTAGATAGTCATAGTGCTATGAAATTTAAGTCTTGAACTGCACTGTAGAGATCCTGTAGCCCTCGCTCTCCAATTCACATAGCTTCAGCCTCACTCCATGCCATCCAGATGAGAATCTTTCCTAGTTCTTAAAACCTTCCAGATGCATCTCAACTGAGTTTCTTAATTTATTTTCCAGAGCAAAGGAGCAGGACTTGGAAAATAGCCTAATATGCATAACCCATTAATAGCATCCCAGGAGACAGATGAATCCAAGCCCTGAATGTCCAAAGCACTTTAATTCAGGATGTATTGCACTGAAGCCCTAGGGATTATTTTCATAGGCATCAACTGTGAATATGAATAGTCTTTCATGCCTGCCTGCTTTTGCTGAGAAAGGAATCTTATACAGGATTTAACATGAGACCAAGTATCAGAATTTAGGTGAGTAATAGAGAAGAAAACTGGAATGAAGGTGGACAAATTTTTCTTCCTTATATTCCAAACATTTAGTAGGTATTTCATGTTTTCCCATGTATTCCCTTTTCGTTTCCTTTCTCTGTTGTCACCCCTAAAACAGGTTCAGCCCACAGCTTGTTTTCCTTTGAATGTTCTTCAATATCCATTCCCATCTAGGTGACCATATCTGAGTCTGCAGCTGGTTTTTTTTTCAACCACATATTTACAGAGATGGAAACATGGCTGAAAGATGCCCAAGGCACAAGCCAGTAGTAGAGTAATTGTATCTTATCCAAAAAGCATCACTGGCTCCTTCTCTACCTTGAAGGATGCATGTAGTCCTGAATATGGAGTATCTGAATTAACATGTTCTAAGATAAACACTCTACCACCTGTGTTCCAAAAGGCTCCCTACAAGCCCTAGAGGGTCATGTCATTGGAAAAGGAGCAGACAGGAAGAAACTCACTCAAATTGAAAGTTAGAGGTTTAACAGTATAAACTTTCCCCTGGCAGTGGAAAGAAATAAGGACACCTGTTCTTTATCATTCTTGTCCAACACTGTGTTAGAAATTCAGGCTAATGCAATAATGCAAGAAGACACAAAAACCAGACTCATTTGAAATAAAGAAATAAAAGTGTCATTGTGTGTGAATGATTTGGTTCTATGTGGGCTAAAAAAATCAAAAGTCTCTACAAGCAACTTAAATTTAGCAAATCTGTGTAACAGCCTGGGGAGCAGCAGGGTAGAAAATCAGCTCTGTATGTGTAGACCTGTAACAAAGCGACAATGAAATCTCACAGCTGTTGAGACTTGCCTAGCATCAAGGATCATTAAATACAAGAAAATAAACCTTTAAATGCATGTGAATAGTCAGGAAGAATTTGCACAACATTAAGACAAATTGTAAAGTGTGTTTACATAGATAACACAGAACAATATGCTACTGGTTTAAATAAGTATAGGTCAGTGATATAGAATAGAACATAATTGAAGGTGGGCTTGAAATTAGCATATGAAAAGCAGGACAGCTCACGGCTGAAGGGGCTTGCTGCATAAGCCTGGGTACCAGAGTTCAAACAGCACAGCTTACATAAAGGTTGAAGAAGAGAATTAATGCCACAAAGTTGTCCTCGGGGCTTTTCACATTATCAAACACACACACACACACACACACACACACACACACACACACACACACACATGCATGCATGCAAGCATGCACAAATGCTAGCAATTTTTAAATTTTTAATTAAAAAATACTAATACAATAATGTTTCTCCGTTATTCTCTGTTCTATTTTTTGTTTTTAACAATTGAAATTAAAATTCACTACTATGTATTTATATACTTAACATTCATCTTCTCTATTAGACTGTAACTTATGTAAGAAAAGATAGTATATTGTTTTTAGTAACCGAATATAGTCTAGCACAATGCTTTAAACCTGGTAGGCATTCAACAAACATTACCAAAATAGCTAAGTTAGTGGATCAGTTATTAAATGTACTCAATAAAAGAATACTGGAAATATTGGGTTCTTAGAATTCATCTTGAAGAACATGCCGAGATAAACTTCAGGTGACTTAAAATGTATTAAAATATAGACAAAATATTTTAAAATGAAATAATACAGAATATTAAAATCTGGGCAAGATTGTTATAAATACAAAACTGATAGCAATGATCATGAAAAATATATGTGACTCTTCAAAGTACTGAGCTTGGTATGCAAAATGACCTCATGGAAGGACATTGAAGCCGCAACAGCAAATTGAGAAGAATATTTGCAACAAATGTTAGGGAAAATTAATGTATTTAATATACTAAAATTTCTTTCAAACCAGTAAGCAAAGAACTAATAGCCTTAAAATAAGAGCAGCAAAGCACACACATATATAACTCATAGTGTAAATAACTGTGCCTCAAAATTATGATATAATACCAATTGATTAGGATATTAAAATCACATAGAGGATATATCAAAGGTTATGAGGAAAAGAAAAAGTAGAGTAGACTGAAGGGAATGAAATGCATGAAATAGACAGAGAAGTTGGGTCCAGTACACCCACATGCCATTGGGGGAGGTGGACTGAGGAATTCACAAAAGGGGTCTGGGTAGAACCTTTGAGAAGCTGAGGTTGAGCTGAAGAGCTTAGTCCAGCATAGAACACAGAACCACAAACACTCCACGTTGCCAATCCAAGAGTTGTGCCTTCTCTACTCAACCTCCCCTGCTGATTTGATGGTAGTTTATTCTTTGGCTATTAAATAAGGTATTAAACCAATCCATATGATTTGGACACTGTATCTGAGACTACATATTGACAAATGAGTAAAGAATATCTAGTCAGAGGCTTTGCAAATAAATTATAGAATCATTTCTTTTAGAACTAGGACTTCTAAAGAGGAACAAACAAATGAGACAATCAGATCGCAGGATGAAGCTAAGCTTTGGAGGATGCCCCAGGGAAAATGCTCAGAATATTCCTCTGAGCTCACTGGAAAACCTGAACTTAAAACCTTAAAACTCTCTCTCTCTCTCTCTCTCTCTCTCTCTCTCTCTCTCTCTCTCTCTCTCTCTCTCTCTCTTTCTCTCTCTCTCTCTCTCTCCCTCCCTCCCTCCCTCCCTCTCTGTAACTGTGACATGTGCCATGGTTCATATGTGGATGTCAAAGGGCAACCTTCAGATCCTCACTTTCCGTTTGTTGGAGACAGGACCACTTTTTTACACTGCGTGCACCAGGCTAAGTGAGCCATGGTGTTGTGTAGTCTTGCTTTCTGCACCTCCCAACTCAGCACAGGATCACTGGGATGTGCCCTACCGTTCTCACTTTATATGGGCTTGGGGATCCACAACAAGATCTTTATGATCAAGAAGCAAGTGCTTTATCCATTGAACTATGTTTCCAGCCCCAAAAAAGGATGACTCAAGCTTTCTGTCGACATTTCTCCTTCTATAGAGAAATGTTAGCCCCCACCATATATATAAACATATAAACGTATGTAATATGTGAATACAAATCTTAGAGAAGCAGCAGTATTCTTGGCATGCAATTTTCACACTTATCAAAAATACAGAAAATTTGTATGATAATATATTGATCAGAATGATATAATTTAAATCATGCTTAGCTTTTAGTCACATAATAAAAAATTTGCCTTCAGTATAAGAATATGTTTTTGATTATAATCTGATAGAAAGTCTCTCAGATATCAGTAAATGAGTGAAAATCTTGATGGTTTATCCTCACTATTTTTTTAAATGTCCATCTTTTCAAAGGTTAATCAAGAATTCCCAGAGCAGAATTAAAGATGTGCAAAAATGGTCTTAATAAAACAAATCCCTGCTAATGAAGGTTCAATTTACATGCTCCTAGAATCCTAAATCAAGTTAAATTCTTTGGAAAATACCTTTAAAACTTAAATAGTTATATCCCCACACAAAGTGGAGGAGTTAGATATTTAATCAATGTGGCTATACAAATTGAGTAATTTAGGTACAAAGTGGATGAGAATAGAAGTCTGGTGGAAGAGGTTTAATTATCTGATTTAGCAGAGTAGGTTGATTAAATCTACTAAATCATAGTCTGTTCTCTCTTTGCATCCAAATTCAAAGAAACCAGACAAGGTTTGTTTCCCCACTCTGAGAACTTTATCAGTTCCTTATGAGAAAGTAAGGTAGTAGGGAAGACTGGTGAGTATCACTTGTCATCACCCATCATACAGATTGCTTTAATAATTCAGAAAACTAATTGCCCTTCTGGCTCCAAATACAATTTCAGCAACAGATATTCCACATCTTTACATACAGCCATGCTCCATCCAGCATCTCTGAAATCCTTCTGTTAAATTTCTCTAGCTGGGTCCTTTAAAGGAGAACAGTATTCTTAATTCTTAATTCTTGAGTCTTGATTCTCACAATAGGACTGACATCCTTCCAATCATCCAAGCTATAGAACCAAGTGTCCTCTTCGCTCACCAACTCAGCATGTCTAACAGTCAGGGACTCACTATGCTCTCTGAAGGCATTGAGCTCCTTTTCTTCCTGACTGTTGCCAGCTCATCAGTTTATACTACTAGTTCTTACATGGGGAAAACATACAGGAGGAATTGTAGGATGGTTAGTGATAATTGTCAACTTGACAGAACTTAGAATGAGCTGAGAGATGAGCCTCTGGGCATGCCTGTGGTAGGAATGTTTTTTGTGTACTGTGAATAAAGAATTGTTTTGACCTGTGTAGAGCACCATAGAAGTGGGTGGAGAATCAAAGGCAGCCAGGTAGAAAAAAGGGTAGAGTTTGCCAGTCGCCATCCGTCCCCAAAGAAGCAGCATGTAGGAGAAACAGGTGAACCACGGGCAGTGGCCACGTGATAAAAAAAATTAATAAAAATGAGTTAAATTAAGATGAAAGAGCTAGCTAATAATGTGCTTAAGATATGGGCCAAACAGTGTTAAAATATATAAACATATAATTTCATTTCTTTTAAGAGACAAAAGCCACAAACACACAGACCAGAGTCCAAACCCCCGCCACAGACCGGGTTCCGGGCCGCCGCTGCAGGTCAAGTTACAAACGCCAAATCACAAACCTCCCAGACCCACAACGGGCCAAAAAAACCTTTTTACAACACATGCCTGTGGCAGATTCTCTTGATTATATTTGCTGATGTTGTAAGACCCATCTTAATTATGGATGGTACCAATTCATGGCTTATGTCCTCGACTCAAAGTAAAGAAGAGATGGGGCTGATCAATTGCATTCATTGTGCTTTTATGGCCGTGGACATGTGACCAGGATCCTGAGGCTTCTGCCTCTCATTTTCTACCATGATGGGGTATAGCCTCAAAGTATGAGGGAAATAAAGCTTTCTCATGAGCTTTCTGACTTCTACATCATGAGGCTTTCAACTTTCCCATCATCTCTGGGGCTTTCTTATCTATCTAATTCTTCCTTACCTCTTATCCTTCATCCCTTTGTCCTTTTCCTCTTCTTCCTTCTCCACCTTCTTATTCTCCTCCAACTTCTCTTCCATAGTTCAGGCTTCAATTTTAGTATTGCTGAAGCTGATCATGAATTTATATGTTCTTTTTGCTGCCTCTCAAGTGTTGTGACTACAAATAGAAGCCATGATTTCATTTGTTCTTTTTTTTTTAAAAAAAAAAAGTCTAAACACAATTATTCTAATAATTCACACATCAACAGTTGCCATGTTATAAGACATTAGTTCCTCATTACTTAATCAAGGTCAGATTTCCTTTAGAATTCTTTCCATTTCCTGTTTTGGTACCAGTCTTAGTTAGGGCTTTATGGCTGTGAAAAGATACAATGACTATGGCAACTCTTATAAAGGACAACATTTATTTGGGGGTAGCTTACATTTTCAGAGATTTTTGTCCCTTATCATCATGGTAGGACATGGTGATATGTAGGCAGACATGGTGCTAGAGAAGGAGCTGAGAGGTCTATGTCTTGATTCTCAGGCAGCAGGAGTCTGTGTCATACTGGCCAGATTTGAGCTCATAAGACCTCAAAGCCTACCTCCACAGTGACACACTTCCTCCAACAGGGCCATACATACTCCAACAAGGTCACATCTTCTAATTGTGTCACTCCTGATGACCAAATATTCAAATGTAAGAATACATGGGGGCCATAACTATTCAAACCACCACAGTACTTGTGCATCTGGAACTTTCCCAACTCAAATACCTTTTCAGAAATACTGAACTCTGCTCTCTGACTTTGTGGTGGTTTGAATGTAATTGGCTCCCATAGGCTCATAGAAAGCAGCACTATTAGGAGGTGTGGCTTTGTTGGAGTGGGTGTGGCAGCACTATTAGGAAGTGTAGCATTGTTGAAGGAAATGTTTCGGTTCATTTCCTATTGCCTGTAGCTCAAGATGCAGAATTTTCAGCTTCCTCTCCAGCATCACATTTGCCTACATACTGCCTTATTTCCCACTGTGACTATAATGGACTAAAACTCTGGAGCAATAAAAATTCTAGCCAAGACAGAAGATAGAAGTTGGTACCAGGGACTGGGGTATTTCTGTGATAAGCTTGACCACTTTTTATTTTTTAAGAATTTGGACTTTGGAGCATTGGGTAAGAAAACCAGTGGAATGCTTAAAGTGGAGCTTTATGGGTCATACTAGTAAAAGCATTGAAGACAGTGGTACTGAGGGGGATTTGAACTGTGGATGCCTGGCTCAAGAGATTTCAGAAAAGAAAAATTTTATTATGTTGTCAAATATTGACTCTGTTGTGTGGTTATTAATAATAACTTTTATACATATCTATAATGAAAAAACAACCTAAGCAAGAAAAAGTACAAAATATACAGTCCAAGGAGGTAAAAGGGCAGCAGTAGGTGGGATGGCGCTAAATCCTATGTATGAGGAGATAAACAGATTAATGAAAAGTCAATGCAATGTGAAATGTACAGAGTGGTGTTCTCAAGGCAACATCCCACCCATCTAAACTTCTAACTTGTGAAAAGGAATTAAAGAAAAGCTTAGAGCTGGATGTGGTGATGCATGCCATTAATCTCAGCACTCCAAAGGCAGAGGCAGGCACATCTCAGATCTTAAGGCCAGCCTGACTACAGAGCAAGTTTAAGGACATCCAGGCTTAGGCAGTGAAGGAAACTATTGAAACCAGGAAGCAAGTGAAGATGTAATTGAACAAAGGGACAGTGTTCCAGAACCAGCAAGTGGCAGAACTTGTCAGCTTTGGCCATGGTGATGGCTCTAGAGTCAAGAAAAGCCTCTGAGGTCAGGCAGATGAAAGTCATGTCTCTGCATGAGTGTCTAAAGAGGCCCTTACATGAATCTGTGAAGATTAAGCCTGGATTGTCCTGGAGATCTCATGATGTTGGAGATGCCAGAGCCATGGTATACCTGCCAAGGGAAGCTACTAACAGGGAGTGAAACAAGTTCAAGAGAAGAAGTATGGTGCAGTCAACAAAGATGAAAGTTGAGGATCTGAAGAACACTTTGACATAGATGTGGAGATACAGGACTTGGAGTTTTCCCAGCTTGTTTATGGTCTTGTGATGGTCCAGTATTTCCTCACTATGTTCCCTTTCCTCCATTTTGGAATGGTAATGTATATCCTATGCCATAATCTGTTGGAAGTATATAATCTGCTTTTTGATTTTGATTTCATAGAAGATTATAGTTAAGATGAGTTTCAGAAGAGACTTTGGAGTTTTATAGACTATGTGGATGTTAAAGGTTGGACTAAATGCAGTGCATTATGATATAGCTACAACCTTTAGAGGCCAGGGAGTGGAATGTGGTATTTTGAATATAAGTGATGTCCATAGGCTCATGGGGAGTAGTGCTATCAGGAGGTGTGACCTTGTTGGAATAGATAGAACGGGTCTGCTTGCCTTTCTTCATGAAAGAACTATTTTTAAGTTTTTGTGGCACCTGTTATGTGTTCATCTGTCTAAACCTGAGTATTACATATCCTGTCTATAATTTTATTTCCAGAGAGTGAGATTAAGCATGAAAAAAGAACTCATGTGCAATGCTTCTTAATGATCCCTTTGTCTAAGATGTTTTATTCAGAAATAAGTATATATTTGACTTGATGGAGTCTAAACACAGGCATTTAACTTCATATTTGATCATATTCTTCAGTTTTCTTATACACTGTTTGCCTTCATTTATGCATTTTGATAGCATATTATTTTATTAATTACAATTGTTATTTGACATTTTCACACATGTTTTAAAATTACCCTTACCTCTAATTTTCCATCCTAGATATCAATTCTTTGAGTCAGGGGTGATAGCTTGAATATAAAGCTCCTGCCATAATGCATTTATGCAGAGAACTTGAAAAGTCAATTATAATTTTGGGAAATATTCACTTTTGATGACAAGCTTTCTAAACTAATCATGATCTCCACTTATCATCTTTGTAGTATAACCACCAGAAATATTTCTGCTAAATATTGTACCTCCTTATGTGGATTGGCCAGACATCTTTTTGTGATTTTTAGTTTGTTTGGCATCTCTGAGCACATTTACTCTTTGCCACTTATTTTTCCTAAGTGGAATGATTTCTGGTCCTTAATTACTTTATGCTCAGCCATTCGTCAGTGTTACATCCCTATGAAAGCATCAGCTAAGAAAATCTCAACAAAATATATTGTTTAAATAACAGCTAGAAAGCTATTACCACTCATTGCAGATCCTAAGAAACTTCTAGGGCACTGCATTAGAGACAGGTTTATTTACATAATCAGAATTTTGTCTCCTTGGGGCTAGGTTCTAATGGAAATGACATCAACACAAGGGACTCTAATCTGGACCCCAAAGAACATAGCTGACATATCCATTAGTTTGTTTAAATATGTTAGCTTGCCTTTGATTCTTCATTAGCCCAACCTCAGACAGCCTTGTGTTTACAGAAAATGTGTCCTAAGGCAAAGTCAAATCTATCTAGGTCCAATAATACCATCGGAGTTTTTTATCATTTCTACAAGTCTGAGTTTGACTTACTTTATTACTGTTATTTTTATTGATGCTATTATTGAACTCATGTGTGTGTGTGCATGAGAGAGACAGAGTGTGTGTGTGTGTGTGTGTGTGTGTCTGGTGAGTGGGAGTGCATGCATACATGTAACTCAGAGGACAACTTTATGAAGTCAGTTCTCATTTTCTACTATGGATTCCCATCTGAACTCTGGCATTCAGGTTTGCATAACAAGTCCCTTTACCTGCCATTTTCCAGTTTGCCTTATTTTAAAAATAATCACTGATATATTATTATAAGTGAGGGGTTCACTGGACAAGGTAGTTTTTTTCTCTAGTTAGCTGGTACCAGAGATGGATATAAAAAGACTAGGTAGAAACTATGCCCAAATTTTAGCCTTGGACTTCATTTATGACAGATTTTTTTCAAGTTCATTTAACAATGTAATTGTTGTTAACAAGTCATCATCAAACAAAATGAAAAACAGCTAGAAATATTTCCCATGGAAGTTAAAAGCTGTAATGTTATGCATGTACAGTGCTTGCTGGCAATTTTGCCAAGAAGACACTGAGGGTTGTGTAGCCATGGAGAGGTCAGAGACAATGCAAATTGCCCATGCTTTTGAAAGAGAAAACTGGAAACAACTTAAAAGGGGGAAGCATTTGTTCTATGCTTCTGCATTATAATCCCATGCAGAAGTATTCCTACTGAAATGAATGGGGAATGTGGGCAATTAGAGAGTGTGGAATTTAGACTTTGATTTATTTCTCCTTTGATCTCTAATCATCATGGCCCACAGCAGGTATGAATTTTATTAACTTCATTTGCCATTAGTTCAAGAAGTCATACATTTCCTCAAAATAAACTCATTTAAAAAAACTGAACAAATGTTTCAAGCCTTAAAAATGCAAATATGTCATAGTTTGGCTGTATTCAGCAAATTCCTAGAATCAATCAACCAAGAATAGAGCAATTCCTATTACTGAAGAGCAAAGTGAAAGCCTGTAAATTGAAACCAGGATGAAAAAGCAAATGTCAAAGAAGGCTCACAGCATCCAGGCGCGCTTCCTACTTTGTAGGACTGTGATATTTTAATGAGTTCAATGCATAAACATAGATAATACTTTTTGTAAGAGAACTCTATTTTTCCTAGATATGACATAAGACATCAAAACTTTTCCAGACACAATCTCAATTCATTGAATATTCTGATCTGGTTAAGTCATGATGATAGTAATTTATGTTATAATGCTTTCAATTTTACAAGATGCTTTATGTACTTTATCATATTTTGTGTTTATACATATACACAATCTCCTAAAACATTAGAACATGCACATAATTAATTTCATCCTATAGATTAAACAAATAGGCATAGGAAAAACCTCAATCAGAAAAATACTTGCTTTGCAAACATGAAGATCTAAATTCTATCCCCAGGACACACTTACAGAAGCCTGGTATAGTTCGGCAAGCACATAATCTCAGTGCTGGGGAGGCAGAGACAGGTGAGTTCTAAAGATCACTGCTTGCTGAGATAGTGAGAGACTCTGTTGTGGGATAATGCTCTTGCATACTGTAAAGATTTGTTACTTGTATTGGTTTAATAAAATGCCCATTGGTCAGTTGCTAGGCAAGGAGCAGAGGTGGGGCTACCAGACTAGGAGAATACTTAATCTCTGAGCCATCTCTCCAGCCCTGCTAAGAGAATACTTGGGAAGAGAAAAAACAGAGTAGGATATGACAGACAGACAGAGGAAGCAAGATGAGAATGCTGCACTGAAGTGAAGGAACCAAGCCACATGGCTAAACATAGGTAAGAGTCATGGGTTAATTTAAATATAAGAGCTAGACTATAATAAGCTTGAGCTACTGGCCCCACAGTTACTATAATATTAAGCCTCCAAATCAATTATTTGGGAAGCTGCTGCTGGGTATTTGGGAGTTGTTGGTGGGACAGAAATCTCCCACTACATTCTGTCTCAAAAAAAAAAAAAAAGATGGAGTTTGCTTGAGGAATGACACTAACATCTAAGGTTGTCTTCTTGTTTCCACATATATGTGTACCTCACCTACACACACACACACACACACACACACACACACACACACACAAAACCAGGCCCTATTTTCAATCCCTACCAAGAAACAAAGATGAAGAGGCAGATAATCCTAGTATAACCACTCGTGGAACATAGTGCTTGTTTTCATGTCCCATATACTTTCCCTGGGAACTGACATGAGACCAGAAACAACTGTTGCTTCTCTGACTTTATGACGTGGCCAGAACTCACAGTTCCCTCTTGAGGCATGAGTTCTTTCCACCCTGACCCTTAGTTTGTTTAAATTCTTTTTTAAAAAAACAAAAGTTATGCAAATTTTAGAAAAGTCATCTAATTTCTTACAGCATGACCTGTCAAAGTTTTTGCCGCCTTGTAGGGAGAAAGCTGAAGGAGAACCATGGAATCCTGCTCTACAGCATAATCAGTGGACTGAAGACCTGGGCCTACAACCACCTCTATTGGCTCAGCATTAGTGTTGTGTGCTGGAGACAAGCAAGAGATGCGGCTTTTTAAAGTGAGACTTCCCTGATTCAGCCTTAGAGGCACAGCACTTGTGAGTCCTTTAAGAGGCTTTACTGCCGAATACTTAAGTGAAATTAATGAGCAGCAGACTGTAGTGCTTTATATGATCATTATACAAACCCTAAAATTCCCCAAAGTAAAAATTGTGTCTGATAATTAGCTAAAAAGCTAAACTTCAGTTAGACTAAAAGTTGGATGGAGCCAAGCAGCCACCCTAGTTATACCTTTATCCTTGGCAGATTAAGAATGTGAATAGAAGCAAAGAAATAGAGGAAACTGGGTGAAAGATTAAAGGCATGAACAGGACCAGAAAGTAATAAAGGGAGTTAGTTGGAGTCAGCACCCTAATGAAGCCTTTAATCCTTAAACCAAACCTTGGAGGATTAAAGGTAGGTCTGTACAGAAACAAAGAAATAGAGGAAATCTTTGTTCCACTGGGTGGAAGATTGAAGGTGTGTAGAAACAGAAAGAAACAGACAGCTGGGTGGGTCAGCCACCCTAGCCAAGCAAAAGGTAGTCAGAAACATTAAAAATAAGAGATTTACAGTGGAGATAGGAAAAAGAAAACCTGTAAATAGGTTAGGGTATGTTTAAAATATATGTAGGCTTGAGAAAGAAAATAAAAGAAAAAGGATAAAGAAATTTCTTTAAAAAAAAGAGTGAAAAGAAATAGTAATAAGCCATGTAAAAATGGAAAATACAAAGAATGTCTGGATACTGTATATTATTGTCTTGTCTTTAAGTTTTTTGACTATAAATGAAGTAGTTAAAGCTGCTAAAAGACATTTAATTATAAATGCTCCTGAATTAATCCAATTTATATATTTTGTAAATGAGTTGACATTAAAATTGAAATCCAAAGATACGCTGCTTTGGAGAAGAGGTTTTCTTTTTATTTCTACAGAAAATGAGAAGCAGTGGATTTATTCCCAGTTAAAGAAAATAAAGTTTGATCAAGGAAGGCTCCCTTAAAAGTCTCCATTAGAAATGGATGTTCCAGATGATTCAGAATTTCAGAGCACCTCTGTTGCAGTTTCCTCTGAGTTCTGCATACAGAACTATTTCAAGAAGACTGACTGAGATGACCCAGCCTTAAAGATTATTTCACTAAAGGCTTATCCATAATCCTAAATTCTTCTTTGAATACTCATGGGATTGCCAATGCCCCCATTCAGCAGGAAGTAGCCTAGAGGACTACGTCCACATTCCCAAAAAATGGATTATGGATGTTTGTGTTTGTTTACAGTGTTTAAGATGTTATAGGTAATGGGGAAAAAGAATATTAGATTTGGGGTTCTTCTTGTTTTAAAAAAAGAAAAAAGGGAAAATGTAGTGGGATTATGCTGGCAAAGTAAATATTTGTCCAGCCTATGTGTTTAATTAAAGCTGATTAGCCAAAGGCAAACAGGAAGTGTCGGCAGGGCTACCAGGCTAAGAACACTAAGGGATATCTCAGAGCAGAGACAGATGCCAGACACAGACGCCAGACATAGATTCTAGAGTCGCTAGAGCTGCCAGGAAATGCAGAGAAAATGTTGTTCTGAGAAAAGGTACTGAGTCGCATGGCTGAACAAGATGAGTTAGATTGAGAGCAAGTGCTAGGAAATTATATGCCTGAGCCTTAGGTCAATCAGAGTAAAAATAATATAAACCTGTGTGTGATTATTTGAAGCTAAACGTTTGGTCCAGGCCCGGAAAGTCCAGGCCAGAACCTTTTACAACAGTCCAGGAACCAGGAAAGCACAAGGTCTAATTGCTGCTCTGCCATTTCTTAGATGGGGGGACATGGCAGTGTGTATAACCTCCCTGAGTACAAGTTCTACACTTATGAAATAGAGATTACAGGACCAACTGAGTGGAATAAATACATCTAAAGCTAGCAGCAGTGTTAAATATCCAATGACTGACCATCAGGCAGTAGGTGTGTTCCATCTATTAAGACTGGTCAAAGTTGTGTTAATATCCATGGGCTGTTGACTGGTGCTTGGATCTAAAGTGCAACTGAGTAATGTAAGCTCCCTTGTTCACCAGAGTTTGATAGCTGATGCTCCAGGGAGCAAAGAGTGGTGCTGTCCCCTGCTGGGTGTGCATAGTACCTGCTTCCAAAGAGTCACAGTTGCCATGGTGACACCGAGAAGGTTAGAAGGTCACCAGTGTAAATCCAGAAGTGAGCGCTAAAGGGAACAACAGAGTGTCAACGGCTCTGGCACAAGTTACTGAGTCAAAGATCTTTGCAGAATCAAGGGTGTAAAAAACTTCAAGCAGAGAGTCTGACAGGTGTCATATGAGAGACCCAGGTCACACACTTCAGAGGATGGCTCCCGTCACCACAGGTGATAGGATGGATACCATGGTGTATGTCAATTTGTCCTGGTTCTAGAGATGACATAATCTTATGCAAGTGTGTATGATGGTCTTGATATTACCATTCAAAGTGCCGTTTCCCGAAAACAGGATTGCATTTAAGGGGTGATTAAAATGGAATGGGGTGTGTGGCGCTTGTCTGAATGTAATCTAACTGCACTATTCATTTAGCGGAGTCTAATTACCAACTCTATAATTACACTACTCAGGAAAATTGTTTTAGTGATGGTTTTATTAGACTAACTTGAGACAATTTTTGTGCCAACATGAGCAGAACAAATGGAATTTAATTTCAAAACAGGGGCAAAAGAAGGTTACTCAGGAGAAGGAAACCTCACAGGCTGGACTACAGAGTACAGAATTGCAGCAGAGGGAAGGGAAGGCGCCCTGGATGGAAGTGGGCTGGGAAGCGAGTCATCAGAACTTACCGATTTGGGTTTTCATGGAAAGAAATGACAGGGGATGTTTCTAGATGTCAACTCCAAGACTCAGTAGACCCACAGTGATTCTTTCCCATTGGCTCAGTGTATAGGGAACTGCTCACCAGGAGCTTCCTGCCAGCCTCAGGGCCACAACCCTGGAGCAGAAGCTCATGTTCTCCAAACTTTGCTAGAATTTTTCATCTTAAACCATTTCCCAAGTGAGCATGGCTGTATTTGAGGAGGGCCCATGGAGGTGGCCAGCATATAGTTGATAACTGAAGTTTTAATTATTTCCTTTGCTTAAATACAACATACATTCAATAAAATGAAAAAGAATGTGAGCGCAGTAATAGAAGAAAAAGGTGCCTGCACTCTGAACATCTTGGGTGGGTTATTCAAGTTATATTGATTTCTCTTTCAGGCTATTGGGAAGATAATTTCACATTTTAAGCTCAGCCTATATGTAAATCCTTATGCTTTTTGTACCATGTTATGAATATTTTCTTTGTTTTAACAGAGTATTATTGGCATTTTCTCTTGTTCTGCCTTAAGAGTGTACAAATGAATAGTTAAATACTTACAGTATTTAGTTGTTATAAGTACAGAAACCATTTGGCAGGTCATTTAAACATCCCCCATTTTTCACAAGACTAAACTCTTAGAATCTGAGTCTGTTTGAAACTTTTCATAATAATGATTTCTAATGATATACTTTGAAATGAAGTCAAGTTAAAAGGAACTCTTGGACTTTTTGCTTCCTGGAAGTCTTTAAAAATATTCACTTTTATTGTTTTTAATTATGCCTGTATGTTTGTGTTCCTGTGTGAGAATACCCAGGTGAGTACAGGCACCAGCGGAGCTCATGTGGTTGGATCATCCTGAACCTAGAGTTACAGAAAGTTGAGTACAGCCCGCCCAACATGGCTACTATAAACTGAACTTGAGTTCTCTGAAAGATGATTATTTTTAACCAGAGTCATTTCTCCAGTTCCATTTCTGGGGCTTTATTGTGAGTTATGGGATTTAAAATTCTCTTTTTCTCTATCCCTTGAATGTATGTGTGCATGTATATATATGTATGTTCTTGTATATGTGTGTACATGTGTTGCATATACTCACACATAGAGATCAGAATTCAGCACCAGGAAGCTTCCTCAATAACTTGCCATCTTATTTTTTTTTAATGGAGACACTTTACTTTTTAAAAATAATTTTATTTTTATTTTATGTGCTTTGGTATTTTGCCTGCATACATGTCTGTGTAAAGGTTTCAGATCCCCTGGAAGCGGAGCTAGAGACAGTTGTGAGCTACTGTGTCAGTTCTGGAAATTGAATCTGAGTTTTATGGAAGAGGAACCAGTGCTATTAACCACTGAACCATTTCTCCAGCCCAGCTACTTTATTTTTTGAAACAGGGTCTCTCACTGGACCAATTCAGCTTGATCCAGGGATACTCCCATCTCCACCTCTCCTATTTGGGATGTTCTACATCCTGGTGGAAAAACTCAATCCCTCACCTTGTGCAACAAGCACTTTACTGACTGAGACATCACCATAGTCACTAATTTATTGATTTATTTAGTTTCCTGACAATGTCTTTTTTCTCAGACGACTAGGCAGTATTTTAAACTCTGAGCCTTTCTGTTTTCTAATGTTCTAGGGTAAGAGCAAAGGGTGCTACAGTTCCATGAACATTTAACTCATGATCTTTCACTCATTTCACTTTGCAAATGACCACACAGTGCTTCACAGGGCAAGTCTACTGCATGTGTGGATTGTGCAAGACATGTGTGTGAAATGATGCTGAATTTTGGAGCTAGATTTTAATGAATCAAATGCTGCCTTTAGTTCCAAGCTATGGGGCATAATGTCAATTATAAATTATTACTGTTCCTTTTAGGATCATATTTATCTCATTTGTAACATTGCATTAATAAAATCTCCTTTCACTAACGAACAATATTGAAGCCACCAACACAGGTGAGAAAACCTGTAATGAAAAATGACTGTGATATAACCCATCGTTGCTTTTCCTGCTAGGTATACTGAGCCTGAGTTTACTGTTCTTATGCTGGACAAAGTACTGGCTTAGTTTTTATGAGATTCAAAAATCGTCTTTGAGAACTACATCTCTAAAAGCATGTCAAACTTCTTTGGGAGAAATTCAGCTCAGGTCCATTTGTCTTTCATGAAATGCAAAACATCACGGAAGAACTGCAGCCTAGCTAAGGTCATATTCATCAATGACAAGCCCCCAGCTTGAGGCTGGTACTAGCATCCTCCTCAATGACAGCAGCTGGTGAAAGGTACTCACTCAGGTTACAAAAATAATGTACTTATTAAATTTCATCACAAATGGAGGCTGGAGGAAAGCAGCATCACCTGCCAATGGCAGGTATCTTGCAAACAAATTAGTTATGAGACCTTGAGCATCTGGTCTGGGAATTCTTGTATTCATTTTCTCCACAATTTCTAGAACATCTTAGGACAAACACCACCATCCCAAACCAGGAATGGAGCTGATACAGAAAAGAAACCCAGCTCACCAGCATCCTCCCCTTGGCATTCAGTGTGCATTTGTTTCATCTGGTGTGACATTCATTAAATGTCTGGAACAAGAAAACAAAATGAAACAGACCTCTGTCAGGAGCTGTGCTGAGCTGCGGAGAGAGCTAGCTGCCAAATACGAAGGAGTTCATTACACCTAAGCTGAAACCGAAGTGCTGAGCCTTTAACCACTTCCTGGGATGGTTCAAGCAAGGGCTTGGATTCTGCTGTTGTATGAAAGGCCATGCCATGTTGGAGCCAGGTGGATCAGAGCCAAAGTGGGAGTGATCTCATTGTTGTGGTAGTTTCAACAAAATGTATTTTAATAGATGGTGAGGCTAAGAGTAAAAGTAGGGTGTGTATAAGAGCTACTAGGGGAAAGCAGTGAGTACTGGGTCAAACTGGCTGGTGGGGTGAAGGGAGGGCAGTGTCTGTGTTTCCCTTGCCAGGCAATTTTCAAAAGAAAACTAGGCAGGCATCCACAAAGACCTTGATTGGAAATCCACGAGGGAGATGTAGGGATGAGGACACGGGGTTAGGAATACAAGATTGTGTAAGTGTACGATCCCTCAGAGAGGCCAGAGTCCTTGCTGGTAACTGATTTCAGGGACTACCTACCACACTCATTCCTCATGTTCCAGCCTGATGTGGACAGCAGTTCTGTCTCTCTGCCCCCTGAAGCTTTGAGACAGACTTTGAAATTGTCTATACTGAGGCTAAAAAATAATACTTGATTTGACCAGGAAAGAATCGCAACCTTATTTCCTAACTGTGTGAATAGAATCAAGCTTCTGAAGTCCTCCAGCGCATTAGTTCCTCCATCCTGTAAATTATGCAGAATAGTTCTTCCCAGACTGCTGCAATTACTAAATTAACACGTCCAAAGTGCTTTTGGAAGTTTCTGAACAGAATGTTAATGAGTTTGGCACATGCAGTAAGGCTCTGAGTGTTACGATATTAATGGGTGAATTTCCTTCCTTCTATATCTCCTTTATCTCTTTATTTCATCTTTTCTTTTGCCAGTAAAGACCGGCTTTGACTAATAAAAGGGCTTAGGAAACACACACACACACACACACACACACACACACACACACACAGAGCCAGCATGCAGAGAAGAAGACCCTTCACCAGGCAGCAGGAAGCAAGCTCACTTTTTCCCTAAGGGTTGGGGCTTTTATAGTCCTTGCAGGCTCTTACTCCTAATTTAGAGCTGGTTGGTTTGAAGGTCAGGACAGCTGATAGGCCATAACTGTTGTGCAAACATATCCTGATCATCCAGCCTTGAACTTGATGAACCAGTCCAGGAGGAGAGAAAGCCCACAGGGTCTTTGTTGAGTTGTCAAGCTTTTGTCTTAGGTCAGGAAAAAGCCAGCCATCTTGGAAGATCACCCTCTTTACACCTTAGTCATGGCTTCTCTCTCTGTCTACCTTTCCTGGAATCTCCTCACATTGTTGGCAAATCCTGTCAAAATGACCTGATGGAATTAGATTCTGCTGTTTGGTTGTGACCTCAAAAAATGAAATTTGGATTTCACTCTTTTTAAAAATTTTAGTGGATAAATGGATATGTTTGTTCATTTTTCTTTTTTTAAAGAAAAAATGACCTTACTTACTTTTTTAATTACTTGGGTGGTAGGGTAGAGTGTGCATGTGAATGTGGGTGCCCAAGGAGATTAGAAGAGAGTGTTGGATCCCCTGGAGCTAGAGTGACAGGCAGCTGGGAACTTCACTAAATCATTTGTGGGAGAACTATGTTCTTTTACCTTGTGAGTCATACTTCTGTCCCCTCATGCCCAAATGGACTAGTTTTCCCTTTTTTGCACTTATTCTTACTCCTTCTAGGGCTTAAGTTTTAGAACTTAAGCAGTGGTTTTTGGTGGATTGATTTGTGGTACTCTTGAAAAAAAATTAAAAAGTAATGGGCTTGCCCTTTGCTTTGACTAAAGCCAAAATAATCATGACCAAGAAATAAAACTTAATTCCTATTACTTTATTATCTAACTATTTTAAAGCACATAAAGAAACCATAGCATCATTTCTAATGTAATGCTATTCATGAACAAAGGAAATATGGAGATTTTATTCTGAGAATTCATGTATATTGATATAGAAAAGCATTTTAGGGATGCCCACAATCATAAGCATACTCAGTTACAGAGTTAACGTTGTTAGACATTTAAGGTCATGACTCAGGAAAAAAAAAAGATAAAACACATATTACTGGACATTTTTAGTTCAAGGTCATGGAGCATATGTTTAAGAAGGAATTAAAATGATGAGCATGAACTGAGAGTATTTAACTTGTGTTCGAAAGATGACAGACATGTCTATTTCTGAATATGTTTAGTCTCAAGACTGGAGCAGCAACCTGGTGAAAGTAAGTCATGGGAGTTTCCCTCATGGCCTCTGTCTCATGTGACTACTAACAGCCCAACTGACACAGTTCATCCCTTTCTGTAGCAAGACTTACTGAGAGTCTATTAAACTATCCATGCCGAAATGTGCTAGGTCTTTGGGAAAATTATGAATATTCATTTATTTGATGAAGGCATCTAAGATAGTTCTGTGTTTCTGTATATTTATCTAGAATCAAACACAATAATTTAGTTGTCATGGGTTCTGGGTGAGAATATGGAATTTTTCTTTTTCTTTTTCAGAAGAATTCAGGTGAAGTTTTGAAATGTATATGGGAGATTCTTAGTCTGACATGGGCCCTCAGTCATGTTACCCCTTAAATATCTGAGAGAGCCAATGTTTTCCAAATCATTTGATTTTTGGATGTGGTAGTTCCTCACCCTCTTTTGTCTTTTGGCCTGAGCCTTGTTTTTCTTAGGTGACCATGGCTCCAGGCACCGTGAGTTTGTAGTATTGAGAAAGTTCCTTGACTCAGCTCTTGTCAAGTTGCCCCCGGAGCTCTCATGGGCCATTCAGTTTCACATGCATCTACAGTCAGAACCAGCTACATAAGGGACAGACCTTAGTGTGGTATGAGAACATTTCAGTTTTGAAAACCTGAAAGATAACAGCAAAAGAGTAAGCGAGAAACACATCTGCTTATTGGCTAAACTGCACAGTTGCGAATCTAGCTCTACCAGCGTTTTTTCTCATTCTGAAGTTTCAGCTAGCTACATTTATCTGCAGGCCATGAGAGGAATGCTCTTTGTACCTTCCAGTGACTTAGGAGGTTAGTGGATTGAGAAGTGTGTTTACCCCAATTACAGTGATGCTGTCACTAGGCAACACAGCAAAATTACCTTCTGTCTTTGTTTTCTTACAAACTCACCACCTTGGAACCAACACATATCTATCTATAGGACTAAGGAAAAAGTAAGCAGCCAATACTTTGCCAATCTTATTTTTCTACTCTGTTCCATATACTCTCACAGTCTAAGAGTTCATGATCACCTAAGTGTGTGTTTTCTCATTTTAAGTCATGTCTGGGAAGAAAACGAAGAGATTTAGGAAATAATCAGACATCTGACTATTATTATTCAATAAATGCAAATCATGCTTGGCATTTCCAATGTAATGCCAGGGGCTATAGTAATTATCAAAAATGTAGCAGACACAACTGTGGCCATGTGAATTTATAGAGGGAAATCAGCATCAACTACAGGAAACAGGGTATGACACATAATCTATTGTTCGGTTTTATAGTACAAAACACAACATTAAGGGGGTGCCTAGTAGACAGAGCTTGTAGTGAGATGGCCTCTCAGTGGGTAGCTGTGAGACTAGTCACAAGCAGGGAGGGTTGCAGTGGGTCTGGAATGACACCTCAAAATTTAAGTCAAAAAAGGAAAGGAAGATGTGACAATTAGCAATGAGACATTGTGAGGATTCATTTCAACTCCAGTGTACTGTGGCACCATGTTCCATTTGTATGGATAGGTCCTGCTGCATGATCAGAGTTTGAGGTAAAGTGAGCTGAGACTTTGGAATGTCATTCTGTAGAAGAGATCAAAATGATCTCAGCCATCCAATAGAGAGTCTCCAGTGTCAGAATGTGAGACTTTATGCTAAAGTCCTATCTTAAGGGAAGCTTCATGGGTTATGGAATGATTAGGAATAGTGTCATATTTCTAGCAGAGTAAAGCTGGAGCAGATTTAGAGGGAGAAGATAGCCAAAAAAGAAAATCCAATGGATGGCATTGTACATGGTGGAGAATATTGTGAGTACAGGTTAGGTTGAAGCAACACACTGGTCCGTATATAGCATAGCTCAGTACAGTAGAGTTTATCATCTTTTCTTTGAACTCTCTAGGGAAGTACAAGGTAATCCAGAGAAGATATGGTCTGAGCTCTGTTACATATGTGGGCAGTTAGAATAATAATAACTGAATATTTTAGCTTTTTAATTTAGAAGTTTGTTATTAGAATTATTATGAAAAAAGGTCATTTTTCTTATCCATGTATCCCCTTTTTCAGGCACCCTTCCCATTCCTGCCCTTCCCAGATACTCACCCTTCTCTCCATCAGTTTATATCCTCCCCAGCAAGGGCAGGAGGTCTCAAGGTCCCAAGGTGACTTAGTTCAACATCCACTGCAGGCAGATCCGCTTTCCTCATCCCCACATCAAGACTGAATCAGGTGTTCCTCTGGGAGGGAATGGGCTCCAAGGTGCCTGTCCAAGGTGTTTCAGATCCCAAGCTGTTCAGGGGTTGTGTTTTTCAGCTTTGAAATGCTTAGCTTTTTTTTGTTTAAAGTCCACTAGTGAGTGAGTACATCCCCTGTTTATCTTTCTGGGTTTGTGGTACCTTGCTCAGGAGGATATTCTCCAAGTCCATCCATTTGCCTGCAAATTTTAGGGTATCATTTTTTTCTTACTGCTGAGTAGTACTCCATTGTGTAGATGTACCACAGTTTGTTAATCCATTCTTCAGTTGAGGGACATCTAGGTTGTTTCCAGGTTCTTACTTTTGCAAATAATGTTGCTATGAACATAGTTGAGTTAATGCCTTTGGAGTGCAAACGTGCATCTTTAGGGTTTATGCCCAGTAGTGGTATTGCTGTATCTTTGGGGAGATTGATTCCCAGATTTCTGAGAAATCACCATACTGCATTCAAGAGTGGCTGAACAAGCTGACACTCCCACCAACAATGGAGGAATGTTCCCCTTGCTCCACAACCTCTCCAGCATAGGCTGTCCTGTGTCTTTCATCTTAGCCAATCTAACAAGTGTCAGGTGGTATCTCAAAGTTGTTTTGATTTGCATTTCTCTGATGGCTAAAGATGTCGAGCATTTTTTCAAGTGTTTTTCAGCCATTTGTAATTCTTTTGCTGAGAATTCCCTTTTTAGTTCTGAGCCCCATTTTTTGATTGGGTTATTCAAGGTTTTGGGCTCCAGTTTCTTGAGTTCTCTACATATGTTAGAAATTAGTCCTCTGTCACTTGTAGGGTTGGCGAAAATCTTTTCCCATTTTGTAGGCTGTCATTTTGTTTTATTGACTGTGTCCTTGGCTTTACAGAAGCTTCAAAGTTTCAGGAGGTATCACTTAGTGATTGTTGTTCTCAGTTTCTGTGCTACTGGTGTTATATTTAGAAAGTGGTCACACCTGTGGCAATGCATTGGAGGGTATTTCCCTCCTTCTTTTCTATCAGATTCAGTGTGGCTGAGTTTATGTTGAGGTCTTTGATCCACTTGGATTTGAGTTTTGGGCAGGGCAGTAGGATTGGATCTATTTGCATTTTTCTACACACTACCATCCAGCTATGCCAACATCATTTGTTAAATATACTATCTTTTTTCCACTGAGTATTTTTGGCCACTTTGTCAAAGATAAGTTATTTATAGGTTTTTGGGTTTATGTTGGGATCTTCAATTCGATTCCATTGATCCACAAGTCTGTTTTTATGTCACTACCAGGCTGTTTTTATTACTGTAGCTCTATAGTATAATTTGAAGTTGGGGATGGTGATGCCCCCTGAGGTTCTTTTGTTGAGCAAAATTGTTGGCAATCCTGGCTTTCCTATTATTCCAAATGAAATTAAGTATTGTTCTTTCAAGGTCTGTAAAAATTGTGTTGAGATTTTGATGGGAAGTCCATTGAATCTATAGATTGCTTTTGGTAAGATTGCTATTTTTACTGTGTTGATTCTATCTATCCAGGAACATGGGAGATCTTTTCATTTTCTGATATCCTCTTCAATTTCTATCTTCAGTGATTTAAAGTTTTTGGCAAATAGATTTGTTACTTCTTTGGTTATAGTTACTCCAAGGTATTTAATGCTATTTGCAGCTATTATAAATGATGATGTTTCCCTTATTTCTTTTTCAGCCCTTCTATCTTTAGTGTATACAAAGAAGGCTACTGATATCTTTGAGTTAATCTTGTATCCTGTTATATTGCTAAAGGTGTTTATTAGCTGTAGAAGTTCCCTGGTAGAATATTGTGGATTACTTATGTATACAATCATATCATCTGCAAATAGAGATAGTTTTACTTCTTCTTTTCCAATTTGTATCTGCTTAATATCCTTTTGTTCCCTTATTGCTTTTGCTAAAACATTGAGAAGTATATTGAATAGGTAAGAGAAGAGTGGACATCCTTGTCCAGTTCCTGATCTTAGTGTCATTGCTTTGAATTTTCTCCAGTAAGTTTGATGCTGGCTATCGGCTTCTTGTAAATCACCTTTATTATATTTAGATATTTTCCTGGTATTCCTGACCTCTCCAGGATTTTTATCATAAAGGAGTGTTGGATTTTGTCAAAGACTTTTTCAGCATCTAAGGATATAATCATGTAGTTTTTTTACCTTCAGTTTGTTTATACAATGGATGACATTTATGGTTTTTCGTATGTCGAACCATTCTTGCATTTCTGGTATAAAGCCTACTTGATCATGGTGGATGCTATTTTTTATATGTTGTTGTATATGTTTTGCCAGAATTTTGTTGAGAATTTTAACATCAATATTCATGAGGGAAATTGGTCTGTAATTTTCCTTCTTTGTTGTGTCTTTGAGTGGCTTGGGTATTAGGGTAATTTTCGCCTCATAAAAAAAGTTTAGCAATATTCCTTCAGTTTCTACTGTGTGAAATAGTTTGAGAAGTATTGGTAATAGTTCTTCTTTGAATGTCTGGTAAAATTCTGCACTGTAGTCACCTGGACGTGAGCATTTTTTACTTGGGAGACTTTTAATGAGAGTTTCAATTTCCTTTAGGGTTATAGGTCTGTTTAGGTATTTAATCTGGTCTTAATTTAATTTTGGTAAATGGTACCTGTCCAAAAAGCTGTCCATTTCTTCTAAGTTTTCCATTTTTATAGAGTATAGATTAAGTATGACCTGATAATTCTCTGGATTTCCTGTGAGTGTGTTGTTATGTCACCCTTTTCATTTCTGATATTGTTGATTTGGATACTTTCTCTCTGCTTTTTGGTTAGTTTGAATAAGGGTTTATCTATCTTGTTGACTTTCTCAAAGAACCAACTCTTTGATTCATTGATTCTTTGTATTGTTCTTTTTGTTTCAATTGTATTGATTTCAGCTCTAAGTTTGATTATTTCCTGTCATCTACTCCTTCTAAGTGAGTTTGCTTTTAATTGTTCTAAGGCTTTCAGCTGTGTTGATAGTTCTCTAATGTGGGATTTCTCTAGGTTTTTCATATAGGCATCTAGTGCTATGAATTTTCCTCTTAAGACTGCTTTCATTGTGTTTCACAAGTTTGGGTACATTGTGGATTCATTTTTATTAAAATCTAGGAAGACTGATTTCTTTCTTAATTTCTTTCTTGACCCAGAGGTGATTCAGTTAAATGATGTTTAGTTTGCATGAGTTGGTAGGCTTTCTGTGATTTTTGATGTTGTTGAACTCTAACTTTAGGCCATCATGGTCTGATATGATACAAGGGATTATTTCTATTTTTCTTATCTATTGATATTTGCTTTATGACCAATTATGTGGTCAATTTTAGAGAAAGTTTCATGTTGTGCTGAGAAATATGTATATTCTTTTGCTTTTGGGTATAAGCTTCTGTAGATATCTATTAAATCCATTTGCATCATAACCTCTATTAGACTCCTTATTTCTCTGTTGAGTCTCTGTTTGGTTGACCTATCCAAGGGTGAAAGTGGGGTATTAAAGTCTCCCACTATTAGGGTGACAGAGTTGATTTGAGATTTGAGCTTTAGTAGTGTTTCTTTTACATAGATAGGTGCCCTTATATTAGGGGCACAAATATTCAGGATTGAAATCTCATCTTGACCAATTTTTCCTGAGATGAATAAGTAATGTCCATCCTGGTCTCTTTTGACTGATTTTAGTATGAAGTCTACTTTGTTTGATATTAGGAAGGTAACACCAGCTTGTTTCTTAGGGTCATTTGATTGGAAAATCTTTTCCCAACACTTTATTCTGAGCTTGTGTCTGTATTTAAGGTTAAGGTGTTTCTTATATGTAACAGAAGGAGGGCTTCTGTTTTTGTATCCATCGTGTTAGTGTGCATCTTTTTATAGGTGAATTGAGCCCATTGATATTAAGGAATATTAGTGACCACTGATTGATATTTCCTGTTATTTTTGGTGGTGGCTTATATGTATTTTCTTTCTCTGGGCTATTCTTCTGTGGGACTATTGATTGTTTGTGGTTTCATGGGTATATCTGGGATTCTTAGATTGGTGTATTCCCTCTAATGCTTTCTGAAGGGCTGAATCTGTAGACAGGTATTTTTTAAGTCTGACTTTGTCATGAAATATCTTGCTTACTCCATCTATGGTAATTGATAATTCTGCTGGGTATAGTAAGTCTAGGTTGGTAGCCGTGCTCTTTTAGTGTGTAACTTCTGACCAAGACCTTCTTCCTTTCATTGTTTTCATTGAATAGTCAGGTGTGATTCTGAAGGGTCTGCCTTTATAGGTAAGCTGGCCCTTTACTTTCGCAGTTCTTAAAGTTTTTTCTTTCTTCTGTATGTTTTGTGGCTTGATTATTATGTGGTGAGCAGACTTTTTTGGGAGATCAAATCTATTTAGTGTTCTGTAAGCTTTTTGTATCTTTATAGGCATTTCCTTCTTTAGGTTGGGAAAGTTTTCTTCTATGATTTTATTGACTACATTTTCTGTGCCTTTGAGTTGGTTTTCTTCTCCTTCTTCTATTCTTATTATTCTCAGGTTAGGTCTTTCCATGGTGTCTCAAATTCGCTGAACATTTTGTATTATGGCTTTTTGGTTTTAGTGTTTTCTTTGACCAATGTATCTATTTATGCTATTGAGTCTTCCACTCCAGAGATTCTCTTCCATCTCTTGGATTCTGTTGGTTATGCATGTATCTGTAGTTCCAGTTCTTTTCTTCAGATTTCCTATTTTCACCTTTGCCTCTTTTTGTGCCCTTTTTATTGCTTTTATTTCAATTTTTAGTTCTTGAAATGTTTCTTTCATTTTTTGGTTTATCTTTTCTTGGTTTTCTTTCAAGGATTTGTTCACCTCTTCTAATTTTTTGTTTGTATTTTCTTCTATTTCTTTAAGGAATTTTTTATATTCCTTTTTAAGGCTTCTATAATCTTCATAAAGTTGTTTTTGCTGTTGTTTCCTTCTGTTTCCTCTTCATTGCTCTGTTCAGGTCTTGTAGTTGTAGAACCATCAGTTTCTTCTGATGTTGCCTTGTTGTTCTTTATATTGCTATATGTATTCTTGCACTGGCATCTACCCATGGCTTCAGTGGTTCACAATTAGTCAGTTCCTAGCCAGTTGTGGCTAGAGGGCTTGTGTGTCTCCTATCTGCTCTGAGAAAGGGGTCTGTTCAATCTTTGACTTCACTGTGGACAGGGGTCTGAGTTTCCAAAACCCTCAGTCCTTGTCTGATGAAGCAGTTTGCCCTGGAGACAGGGCCCAGCGGGGTAGGGCCTAGGGCCTGTTTGCTGGGAAGTGTCTGAGATCAGACTCTTGGGTGTAAGCCCAATCCCAGGGAGGAAATCTCTGGACTGGGCTCCAGGAGCTGGAATTCACTCACCTTTGACTCTGCTCTAGATGGGGATGGAGATTCAAAAGTCTTTTTTTTTTTTTTTGGCTATTTTAGACATTGATGATTGGAACCTTGAGCTACAATCAGGGTTTATTGGGGGGGGGGGGGTGCTATATACAGACCTAAAGCTTTGTGAACCAAAATAGCAAATGCCTGTGGTTTCCTCTGATGCCTGTGGCCATGTTCTTCCATGGCAATACCTAGGTAAACATAGAAAACCAGTTTTTCTTGTGCAGACCTAGTTGTATTATTATAGGCTTCAAATAAACTGTCTATTGAGGCCTGGAGAAATACACTTGTGTGTGTTACTTGTGTGTGCTGGTCTCCACTTCTCAACATCTTTAGCCTTCTGCACATCAAAATGCCTAGTAATTTGCTGTTCTCAAAATAATCCAATTTATAAGATTATGTTAAAATATTAAATTAGAAATACTTTTTATTAAAAATGAAAGTCTACTTTTAAAAGAAAGGTCTAATTTTTGAGATAGAGTTTTACATTATAGTCCTGTCTGACCCAGAACTTGCTAGGTAGACCAGGCTGGTCTTGAACTTCCAGTGTTCAGGCCTGCCCCTGCCTTTTAGGTGCCAAGATTCAAGACATGAGCACCATGCCCAGCTGAGTTTGTTTGTTTTTGTTTTGTTTTCACTATTTTTAGTAATACCGAAAGGCCAAGAGAAAAAGCATTTGATTGTGTTTGAAGAGGGACAGAAGAGGAATCTTGTTAGTATCTCAAAAGCACAGTAAACATGATAGAATCAATGTTTTCCAGCCGCTCTCTTGCTGTGCTATCCATAGAAAATGTGTACAGCATGAAATATAAACAAAATTGACTTCCCACTGAGGATCAACTGTAAGAAGACTTAGACTGTCCTGTGTGTCACGTGGCTCCTCTGTCCTCTGTGGGATCTGTTCTGTGGACACATACCCTTTCCTATCCAAAGAACCCCAGTTTGGAAACTCAAACAAATTATCATATGCTTCCCATTGTGTGTGTGTGTGTGAGTGTGTGTGTGTGTGTGTGTGTGTATTTAGCCTACTTTTAGCCTACTGTCATAGATAGGGAGATCTCCTGTGTGGTCATAACTCCCAGGGCTTTTGATCCTTTACTGTTGAACAGAATGTAATGCTGAGTTAGTTGAGATTGGAAAAATAATCCAATCAGATCCAAAGCTACCTGCTGGGCCTCACTGGTGGACAGGGCACAGTGACCACGGGTGTGCATTTCTGAGTCAACTATTTTCATGGTAGGTGTGATTATTTGAAACAGGATTTACAAAGCATAGAAACTCAACATTAACTAGGTCAGTACCTTATGGATAGTGTAGAATTATGTTGAGCTGCTCCCCCTCAGCTTTAGATTTGACTCCATTTTAAAATGCTCAAGGGGTAGTGAATGAATTTGTCAACACTGAGTTGCAGATCCCTAAGTGCAGCCAAACAGCAGGTGGCTTGACCTGCCCACCTGCACAGCAGTGGAACAAAGAGCAAAACTGTAAATATGCAGGAAATTGATCCCTGGAAAAACTGCTAATGTGGAGATGAAAGACACGTAGAGAGAATTAGACAGTAAATGAAGGCTAATGCCACTTAATGTGGTCACTAAGTTTCACTGGGCAGGGGGTCTTTTGTAAAGACCTAATCATGAGTACTTAGTACATTTGCTTATAAGTTGCTACTGTATTTTTTCTCTTAATAGCATATAATTGTTCTCAGGACAAATTAGGTTCTTACTGTGTGGTGTTTTCATGGACATGTGCCAATCTGAAAGTGCAGAGCTCAGAGGACTACCTTGGGTATGGGTCTTCGCCTCCCTCTTGTTTGAGGCAGGGTCTCTTCACTGTCTTTCTGTTACTTACACCATGATAGCCAGCTTGTAGACTGGCAATTTTCCTGTCTCTACATCCCTTCTCTTTGTAGGAGGGTTGGCATTATAGATGCTCACACTTTATGCCCAGCTTTTTTTTTTAATCGCTTCTGAGAGTCCAGATTCAGGTATATTGGAGGGTTTGGATGGAGAAAGAGTAAGGAGAACTGTTTAAAAAATATTTAAAAAGTTAAAAAACATGTCAGTCTGATCCTTGCCTGTTTGCTGCAGCACTTTTGCCAACTGAGCCATCTCATAGGCCTGGCTTGCTCTGCCTTTCCATCCTTTTCCATCCTAGGCTGCTCCATTTATTCCATCACACAATTGTCTCTTGATTAAGTCATGCTCAGAGTTTTAATGGTATCTGACAACAAATACCATTTTGCATCATCCCATGGGTTTTAAAGCATTACTTCTGAGCTTATCACACTTGAAAAATACTTTTTTATAAAATACATTGTATGTTAGGAAAAGGAGTACACCAACTAGATATAAAGAGAGATGGAATATTTTTAGTCAATCATTCACTACATTTCTTAATCTATCCAACTTATTCAAGTGCAATTACTTTTGAGAAAATTGCTTTGACCTGATTATTTCTAATTAATTGATCATCTAATTGAATTGTCTTACAGTAATGACATCCTCTCCAAAATCATTAAGTTTTGCCATCTACACCTGCCCATTTGGTAATGACCTTCTTTCCCAGCTACTAGTTACTTTCTTCAGATCCTTAGGACATCTAGATGTCTATGTTCAAGTGACACTTGCATCTATCACCTTCCATAAGGTGCCAACTGGCCTCCCCAACTCCACTCTGACAATGAGCATTCACCCATGTCATTCCACTGAAAAAAAAAACAATCATAAGGCCCCAAACAAAACAAAATAGTAGGTGTCAGGACAGCCTACATTGACTCTGTCTCTTTTTTATCCTTTATTTAAGAACACATTCTCTGTCCTTTATCATAAACCTATCTTATCAAGCTTTTTTTAAAAAATTACCATTGTTTCAAATATAATTTATTTTTGTGGAATATAGAAGCCAGAAAGGTTGATTTGTGTTTAACTTTTCTTTGTCTGAACAGGACATGAGTTATCTCAATTTTCCTAGAAGCCGTCTTTCCTTTATTGATCTAAAATACTATCTTTAAAATTCTCAGCTTCTCTTCTAATATCAACTTCTAGTTCTGGATTATTTATCCAACTACAACAAACCATTATAGCATTGTATGCTTTGGTATATCATAAAGGTATTTCCTCTTTTTCTACTGCATATTTCCTTTTGTTACTCAGATTTTCAAAAGAAATCTATCAGGATGTTGATGAGGATTGCACTAAATGTATACATTTGTTTGGGGACAGGCTGACATCACTACAATATTGAACCTCTTTTTTGTGACAGATTTGTGTATTTTATTTAATATGATGACAGCATCATTAGCCATATTGGTCTCTTTATTTCCTTTGCATTTCTTCTTCCTGCTTTAGATGATAGCATAATGAATGTATTTACTCTTTTCCGACTTATATCTCCTTGTAGAATGAATACAGAGTTTCCAAAGCATGAAAAGTACATAGAGAAAAATGGCTGAACTATGATGAAGTTGTTTTCAATTTCCTGAGGCCTGTAGACCTCAGTTTGAGCATTCCAGGTGTTCTTCATTTTCTTTTTTTACTTTACTTTGGTCTGTACCTTATTGGTCATTTATTCTATTGCTTTACCGGCCCAAGAAAGCTAAGAAACTGTAGTTCCAGCCTCTCTTCACTTTGCTTCATGACTGCTGCTGGATTTCACCCCTCCCCCAAGCTTACCTAGATATATTCTTTAGCTCAATACTTTGACAAAATACTTGACAGAAACCACTTAAAGATGGAAAGATTCATTTGGGTTCATTGTTTTAGGGAACAGAGTGGGAATCATCCACTATAGACGGGAAGGCCTGGTAACTGCAGCAAATAGGTCTGTAGTTGCAGAGGCTGGTTCAGTCCTAAGACCAGAAGTAGGTAGCTCCAACCTGCATCAGAAATACCGGTAACCTTTAAGGCCTATCCCCAGTCAGTGACTTACATTCCCTAGATATGCTCTCCATCCAAGGGAACCACAACTTTCCAAAAAAGCTCCACCACCTGAGGGTCAAGTGTTTAAACACATGAACTTGTGGGGACAATTCAGCCTCCAACCACAATACCAGGTATCCTCAAGTGAAGGTCTGCTGTGGGATTATGCTCTTGCATACTTTAACTACCTGTCACTCTTATTTATTTAATAAAATCCTGATTGGTCAGAAGGCAGTCAAGAAGTATGGATGGGGCTACCAGACTAAGAAAACTCTGGGAAGAGGAAGAGACAACAGTGAGATGCCAGTAGACGCAGAAGAAAGAAGATGAGAATGCTGCACTGAGCAAAAAGGTACCAGGCTATGCTGCTAAACATAAATAGAAATATTGGTTAACTTAAAGTATAAGAGTTAGCAAGTAATAAGCCTGAGCCATAAACCAAACAGCTTGTAATATAAGCTTTTGTGTGATTATTTGGGACTAAATGGCTGTGGAAGTGACTGGGTGGGGCAGAAAAACTATGACTATAAAGATCTGCTCACATCTTGCTTTTCCAGAGCATCTTTCCAGGTTCTTGTAAGGTTCTATTTCTTCCATCCAGAGTTAAAGCATTGCAAAATTCTCTTCTATCTCTTTCTTTTATAAAATCCTCTGAATTGTATCATTTTGATTTTCTCCAAGATTTTGGTGACTGACAATTGTATTTTTCTGAACTAAATCTCTCTCTCTCTCTCTCTCTCTCTCTCTCCTCCCTCTCTTTTCCTCTTTTCCTCTTTTCTACCCTCTTTTGGACCCATAGATTGTATGTGAACACTTGTTGAACAGATACATCAAAAAGAAATGTTAAAGACCTCTTTAGGGTATACACCCAGAAGTGGTATTGCTGGGTCCTTGGGGAGATTGATTCTCAATTTTCTGAGAAACCGCCATATTGCATTCCAAAGTGGCTGAACAAGCTTACACTCCCACCAACAATGGAGGAGTGTTCCCCTTGATCTGCATCCTCTCCAAGAAAGGCTGTCATCTGTGCCTTTTATCTTAGCCAATCTAACAGGTGTTAGGTGGTATCTCAAAGCTGTTTCGATTTGCATTTCTCTGATGGCTAAAGATGAAGAGCACTTTTTCAGGTGCCTTTCAGCCGTTCGTACTTCCTCTGCTGAGAATTCCCTTTTTAGATCTGTACCCCATTTTTTGATTGGGTTATTCAAGGTCTTGGGCTCTAGATTCTTGAGCTCTTTATATATCTTAGAGATCAGTCCTCTATCACTTGTAGGGTTGGTGAAAATCTTTTCCCATTCTGTAGGCTGTCCTTTTGTCCTACTGACAGTGTCCTTGGCTTTGCAGAAGCTTCCTAGCTTCAGGAGATCCCACTTATTGATTGTTGGTCTTAATGTCTGTGCCACTGGTGTTATATTTAGGAAGTGGTCACCTGTGCCAATTCGTAGAAGTGTATTTCCCACTTTCTTTTCTATCAAGTTCAAAGTGGCTGGGTTTAAGTTGAGGTCTTTGATCCACTTGGATTTGAGTTTTGTGCAGGGTGACAGGCTCGGATCTATTTGCATTTTTCTACACACTTCCATCCAGCTATGCCAACATTCACACTCCAATGGTATTAGCTCAACTATGTTCACAGCAGCATTATTTATAATAGCAAGAACCTGGAAACAACCTAGTTGTCCCTCAGCTGAAGAATGGATTAACAAACTGTGGTACATCTACACAATGGAATACTACTCAGCAGTAAGAAAAAATGATATCCTAAAATTCGCAGGCAAATGGATGGATTTGGAGAATATCCTCCTGAGCGAGGTATCACAAACTCAAAAAGAAAAGTAGGGGATGTACTCACTCATTAGTGGTCTCTAAACAAACAAACAAGAAAAAAAGCCAAGCATGCCCAAGCGGCAAGCCACAACCACTGAACAGCTTGGGATCAGAAACATCCTGGACTGACCCTTCGGACCCCACTCCAACTATAGGAACACCTGACTCACTGTTGAGGGAGGGGGGACAAAACTGGATTTGCCAGGAGTGGAGACTGATCCAAGCATTATTGGGTCAGTAGGATCATAGGACTGTCTGCGCCCTGCCCAGGGAGGGGATGGGGAGTTGCGGAGAAGAAAAAAATGACCTGATGTGGTGAGAGGGGGAAGGGACCTTGAATACGGATATACAGGAATGGAATAAAAATTCAGAGGGAAAACTGAACACAAAGTAAATATATGTGTAGCAATCTTATTTGCATTATCACCCTTCATAAGCCATGCTTATGATTTTTATCTTCTTTATAGTTATTGTTAACTTTTCAGCATTTTAAATTTATTTTACTGTTTTTCTTGATAAATACAAAATAAAGAAAAAAAAAGACCTCTTAGTACAGTTCCATTTGCAGAGCCGCACTCTCCTGCCCCCTGTTCTTTTCCATAGTCTCTCTGCCCTGTGAGCTATGCTTCAAGTCTTCAGTGCCAAAACACAAGAAGCTGCTTTTAGCCTCTGTTTACTTTTTATTAACTAGTTTCACCCTCAGATTCCTCAGTTTCTTAAAATTCACACCTCTTGCCCCACACGCGCACTGTGACCTATAATCACTTGTCCTGATAACCCTAATAACCTTCTGATATTTTTCCTTTTCATCTAAGGCAGGACTCTAATCTTCCAATCATACTGTGTCCCCTCTTTACTTTTATCCTGGTTTCTCATGATGCAGAGGCATATTTCTCAAGTGTACTCTCTGCTGGCCCTAATATGTTAATGTTCTACTTAATTCAACTTCAAATGTAATTTTTTAAGAGCCTGTATCACTTTGATCATGACTTGGAGCCTTACTAGCTATGGACAATGATGACTTCCAGTCAGACGGCCTGCAATACCCTGCAGGCATCTGGCCGGCTGCCAGCTTGCAAATCACTTTGTTCATATTGTTCTTATTTGTGACACTGAATTGATTCCAATTAAAAGTTTAATAATGAACTAACTAATGATTTAAACAAGTTTATAAGATTAACATGGAAGCAATGCTTTAAAGTAAATCAATATGCATAAATCCCTCAATTATTAATCTGTGCCATTTGTTATAAAGTATATTAAAAATAACATTGAGGGGCTGACAAGAAGACTCAGTGGGCAAAGACACTCTCTGCCAAACCAGATGTCTTGAATTTAATCCTCAGAACACACAGTGGAAGGAGAGTTCAGCCTCCCCCAAGTTGCCCTCTGACCTCCACCTGTACACCCTGGTATATTAGTCCCCCACACCAGACACACATGCAAAGTAAATGAATGTAAAAAATAATTCAAGAAGGGAGATTTGTGAAAAGACTATAAATTAGTGGGCCTAGGTTCAAATCTTGTCACTGTTTGTTCTCTGGCTGGACATCCTAGTTACTTCTTAACTCTGTGTTTCATTGACCTATTTGTTGGCTTGAAAGAGTGGAGCTCATCAAGATTTATGCAGTAATAAGAAAACAGGTGCAAGAAATATCTATAAATTTGAATGGCTAGAGTGATGAATCAGCAATTAAGAGCACTGACTGCTCTTGCAGAGTACCCAGAATCAACTCCCAGCACCACATGGTGGTTCACAATTGTCTGTAACTCCAGTTCTAGGGATCCAACATTCTCTTCTGGCCTCATTGGGCACTAAATACATTTGATGTATAGACATACATGGAGGTAAAGCATGTATACACAGAATAGTCTTATACATGTCCATATGTGGGCAGTAATGGCACATGGCTTTATTCGCATGTGGCACTTGAGAGGCAGGCAGATCTCTGTGAGTTTGAGGACTACCTGGTCTGCGGAGCTAGTTCCAGGATGGCCAAGGCTGTTACATAGTGAAACTCTGGCTCAAAAAAAGAAAATAGTTCATATCATAGAAGATTTACTAGCAATATATCATATAAAGGATTAATATTTATTAAGGGGTATATGAACACTCACAATACAAATTGCATCTTAAGACAATTCTTGGAGATGGAACTGTCCCACACTGGATTGTTGGTCTGTTCTCTGAGAATTCAAGAACAAACAGGATGGTCAGCATCTCAGCATCTCAACTGGGTCTGGCCATACTCCATTTAGGTTCCTGGCACTACAGAAACACTCCTCCACGCTTTGCCAGCTAACACCTGATTCCCACTACATCTCCCTCTTTTGTCTAACTAAGAAATTTCTAAACTAAGTATAAGACTATATACAATAGGAATCATTACATGGTAATGTCTTGGGAAGGAAAAAGCATAGCATAAGCAAGGTCAAACTACAACTAAACAACAACAAATATAAGGTACATCCTATTTGTCTAAAGTATTGGAAAGTGGAGAAGTACAGTAATTAACTCAAAGCTGTTTATCTTGAATAATTACAATCTAACACCTGAATGTTCTTTCCTAAAAGATAAGATAGTAGTAACCTTAACTGTCTAGTCTTTAGCTCCATCAAGACATGAGAAGGAAAATATATTACCTGAAGGTTGGAAGCACAAGAGAGTAGCTTCCAAAATTTAGGAGAGGGCAGTGACAGGCTGCTTTCTGGATAGCAGTTCTATACAGTTGGAGCATCCACCATTCTGGCTACAGGCCTATGATATCTAACAGATCTCTTCAGAAGCAGGGCATTTTTTTGAGAAACCATCTTATTCTGTCCAGGCAGGCTTTGGCAGTCTCTATCCTTCATCCTGCTCGTCCAGATAGGACAGTGTGCATACTAACATTGGTCGATGTAAGGGCAGTTCTTTGCCCAACAGGCCTTTGTTAGCCAAGGAAGACAAACTCCTAGTGGGGTGTCCTTAATGCTCAACATGATCTTGAGAAAGGAACAGTGATGCCAGGAGTTGTCAAGTCTCTCATGGCCAAATTCTGAATAACAAAATATCAAATGCCATATTCTCCAGGTCTATGAAATAGCTGAAGACTCCTGTCTATCTAATATATTCTAGCATGTATCTGGGAAACCTAAGCAACATGACTATTACATAGCAAACCTAAGTAATGATGATCTGCAGTTCTTGTCATCCTAAAGACTGAAGCTTACATTGTAGAATTAGTCAATTTATTAATGGATGTACAGTCTCTGAAGGATGACTTCTAGTATGACTCTCATATAAACATTAGCCAGAGGTACATGTACCATGCAAAATAGCAACAGTATCCAAAACAAATATCTTATAGAAAATATCTAAACAGAGGTATACAAGACATCATATATATGCATATATATTATGACTAATATAATCCAACAGAGGTAAAATTGTGTAATGTAAATGACAATAATATGCTTAATATGCATCAATGAGAAAACATTTTAAATAGAGGTAGAAGCATGTGCAAAATATGGCGATTACAAATTCAATTTTGTATCAATATACAAATTATCTCAATTAAACATACAAAATGATTTCATATTTGTATCAATATACAAGCATCTATATCAGTGCAAATCATCTTTTTCTCATATTTGGCTAATAATTGTTTACAAGTAGATACAACAATCTACTTATATCTATCTAGCCTATCTATTCCCCTTTCTCTTCTTTAAAAGAGATCCCTGAGTCTATATATACTGTTTAAAACCTTCCTTTTTGTTTAGACAGAAAAGGGGAAGTGATGTGGGAATGTCTTCCTGTATGCTGTGAATATAATTTCTTTTTAAAATAAAGCAACTGTTTTGGCTTATATCAAGCACCATTGGTAAGCAGGGAAATTGGAGCATAGGTAGGAAAAGCAGGGTGGTGTCGACAGAGATTTGATCTAGACACCCAAGAAGAAACATTTAAGGAACACAGGTGGGCCACGGGCCAGGCCACATGGCCAGACAGATTAATGGGACTGGGTTAAATTAAGATGAAAGAGCTAGTTAGCAATGTGCCTGAGCCATAGGCCAAACAGCATGAAATTAATATAAGCATCACAGTCATTTTTGGGGGGAAAGCATGACCCGATGGGGCCAGAAACCTCATTCTACAAGTCTGTATATATTAGAATTCTTAAGAACTAACCAGCTTTAGTCAATGTCTATCAAAAGTCCACTATGTCCAGGAATAGAAGACAGTTTCCTAATAAAAGCATCATTTCTTGAGCTAAACATAGTACTGTACACCTGCAATGTCAGCCCCGAGGAGACTAAGGCAGGAGGATGGCAAGCTTGGAGACTAGCCTTATGGAATGACTTCAAGGCCACCTGGAGCCACAACAGGAGACCTTGTTCCAAAGCAAAACTAACAAATAAAAAGTCTATTTGGTTTATTTGAGGATAAATTAACATATTATTTCCCCTAATTCTAACTTGTCTTCCTAATCTTAGCTTCTTTGGGTTTTGTAAAATTAGTTAATATATGCATTTATATTGATTCACTGGTGACAAGAATGAGAAAGCCAGATGTACTTGATTTCAAAACATCTATAAGCTTCAAAAGACGTAGCAATTGGTTATCTATGCTGTAAAGTGATAACAAATAAGTTCATGTGAATGCAGAAATAGATCTATATTGTAGGAGGAGCTGTATGTTTCTGAAACAGTGAATGCCAAGTCATGATGATACCTTGCTCTCAGGAAGAGAATGAAATTTGTCCTCAGCCAAGACATACACATTCTTCACTTCCTATCATGATATCTGTCTCATGGGCTGACTAAATAAAGAGCAAATTAATCATGAAAGTCTGTTTCCCTTCACTACTGGAAGTCAGGCATTGGGTCTGTAATTAGAATGCTCTTTATAATAAACTACATGATACATTTGGCTATTTTCATTTACAGAAGCCTTATGATATGAACAAAGGCCAAAGTTCATCTATGTCAAACTGAATATGTTGTTGATTATATATGGCAAAACCACTAGCTTTTTTTCTCATCATTGATTTTCCAGGTACCAAAAGCTCAGCTTTAGAATGTGTGTGAATGTACATGTATATGCATATTTATCTATTTGTATATGCAAATACGAGTGCATGCTTGCTGAGACAAAAGAACAACCCTAGACAATATTTGACATCAAGGATTGTCCATTTTGAGTTTTGAGACAGGGTCTGTAGTGGTTTGAATGGGAATGGCCCAAAAGATTTACATGCTTGAGTGCTTGGTTCACAGTTGGTGGGACTTTTTGGAAAGAATTATGAGATGTGGCCTTGGTGGAGGGGTGTGGCCTTGTTGAAAGAGGTGTGTCCTTGTTGAGTAGATGTGTCACTGAGGGTGGGCTTCAAGGAATCAAAGTCCCTCACCATTCCAGTTAACGTGCTGCATCCCCATCTTCTCTGCGTCTTACTTGTGGATCAGATACAAGCTCTCAGCTAGTTCTCTAGCACCATGCCTGTCTGACTGCTACTGTGCTTCCTGCCATGATGGCCCTTGAATATTCTACCTTCTGAATCTCTAAGAAAGCCCATAAATTAATTTTTTTTATAAGTTGCCTTGGTCATAGTGTCTCTTTACCGTAATAGGAAAGTAATCAGGACATAGTCTCTCAGTTAGGCTGATTAACCACTGATACCCAAGGATCCCCCCCCCGTCCACTTCCCCAAAACTAAGATTAAGTGTCACCACTCCTGATATTTCTCACTCTGAAGCTAGAGACTGATTCAGGCTTGTTCTGCCACAAGCATTTTGCCAATGAAGGTATATTCCCAGCTTTTCAATTGAGTAACTTGCCTTTTTACCAAGATGGTACCAAAAGTAAAGAAAGAAGCCCCTGTCCCTCCCAAGCAAAAACCTTGAAAGCCAAGAAAGCAGTGTTGAAAGGTGATCTTCAGGACACCCACCTTCTGGTGGCCCAAGACGCTGTAGCTCAGTAGGAAGTCCAAATACTCTCTCAAGAATGTCCAGGAGAAACAAGTGTTCCCATGACCACTGGGTCAGCCAGGAAGAAGACAGAAGATAACACATCTGTGTTCACTGTGGATGTCCAGACCAACAAACACCAGATCAAACAGACTGTGAAGAAATTCTATGACATTGATGTGGCCCAAGTCAATACCCTGATAAGATCTGATGGAGGAACGAAGGAGTATGTTTGCCTGGCTCTTGATTATGATGCTCTGATATTAGCAATAAAATTGAGACTATGTAAACTGAGTTCAGCTGGCAATTACAAATATACATTTTTTCACTACAAAGTGAAATGAATAAATAGTATGATTTTGCAGGAGATGATGACAGGAAGATGCCACAAGAATTCTATGCCAGCCACTGGCCAGGTTCTAAGAACCAGGCTCAGAAGCCATATTTGCTCCTGTCCTGGTAGTGGGCAGCACTATGATGACTTACAGTGATTTCAACTGGACCAAATCAATCTCTTTTTCACAATATGAGTGGAGAAGCCCCAAGAAATGAAAACACTATAGTTGAATTATAGAATTTCTCTTGTTTCTACTACAAATAATAAAGTTAATTTATATAACATTTCACTTGTCATGCCTTTTAGGGAATAACACATAGATATAAAAGTTTTATCATTGCTTGGTTGTTACTCTATAATTCAAATGAATTGCTCAAACTTCTGGAAAAAGAACTGTAATTAATGTTAAAGGCAATATTATTTGCCAATAACTGAAAATTTTAGTATGAAAAGTACTATCATTCTTATATTTATCATACTTGAACCTGAAAGCTATTATTACTTATGTCCTACAGATAATTACACCCAAGGTCAGAGAGAGTGATGCAAGATTTAACATCACCAAGCTAATCAGTGATGGAGCTGGTTATTATGTCAGGCCAATTTGATAATAAATCATGTGCTTTATGCTATGCAATGGATACTAATTTTTAATAGAATAATGTACTCACCATTCTATTTCTCATGATGTATCTCTTGATCATCATAAACTCAGCTCACCATTTAAAGCAACAGTAATTACAGGACAAGGATGCTATATCTATAGTATCATTCCCCTGATTGTCCTAAGGAACACAGATAACCTACGGAGGGACAAGAATGTCAAGGCCACTTTAAAAGCAGACAATGACAAACATCTGAGAACTGTTGCTCCAATTCATAGCCAACATCTCCATGGTGGCTTCTCAGTAGTGGTATGATAAAAAAAATGTCAAGGGAGACTGGGAGATGGCTTAGTAGGTAACAACACGTGTTAACACAAGCATGAGGACCTGAGCTTAAACCCTCAGTATCCATATAAAAAGCAAAATGTAGCTGTTGTTCCTGGAAGCCCAGCATTGGGGAACAGAGAGAGGTTGATCCTGAGAGCTCATTTGTCAATCATTCTAGCCAAACTGGCAACCTTTTGGTTTAGTGATAGACTTGTGTCAAGGGAACAGGGATGGGAACAATAGAAGACATGTAATGCCCCTTTCTGGCCTCTCTTGCATTAATGCATTTACATACATAAAGACTACCCACTTGTGGTAGTTTGAAAAAAAATAAAATGGGTCCCAAAGGGAGTAGTACTATTAGGAGGTATGGTCTTTTTGGAGGTAGTGTGTCACTGTGGAGGCATTCTTTGAGGTCTCTTTTGCTCAAGCTTCCTTCAGTGTGACTGTCAGTCAACTTCCTATTGCCTATAAGATGTAGCACTCTCAGCAACAACATCATGTCTATCTGCTTGCTGCCATGTTCCCTGCCATGATGATAATGGACTGAACTTCTGAAACTATAAGCAAGCCATCCTAGTTAAATGTTTTCTTTGTAAGAGTTGTCATGGTCACGGTGTCTATTCATAGCAATAGAAAATCCTAACTAAGACACCTCCCCATACAAACCATGTAACACAAAAAATAAACAAATAAAAATGAAAATGAAAGAAAAGCAAGCCTGTGAATGGATACTCAGATTTGATCTTTACCTGAAAGAAGGTTGATGACTTGGAGCAAAATCAAAGAAATTTTATTCATTCATAAACGAGAAGAAAGGGATTCAAACAGAGATAGCAGGAATCAGAATAAGGTCATATGTACTCAGAGAAAAATAAAGCCATGCCCATTTTCCAGGGCCCAAGGAGAAATAAGCTGCATGATTGGAGCAGAGATGTATGGCTTACATGTTAAATAGAGGATTTTGGTTTCTTACTCTTTCTACAAATGTTAAGTGTCATAATTTCATAACTGTTTATATAATTTACTTATTACTTACTGAGACAGGGTCTTGTTACATAACCTTGATGTTATGGTTTTCCTGCCTCTACCTCTGTTATTGAGGCTATAGACATGCAATACCGTGCCTAGCTTAGTCACTCAAAGTAACAGTAATACATAGTTTTGAATCTTGCAGGAATCAATGCAAAAGCCTTGATGAGAATATAGTTATAATCTTCTACTCAGATGTTATCTAAGAACAAAAATGATAAACTCATCCAAACTCATAATATTTAAAGGACAATTTCCTCATGCCAATTAAAGGCAAACTTTTCATCCGTTTGTTCAGGTAAACATTGCCTGGTAAGCAGAGATTATGGACAAACAGTGGAAAATTGTATGAAACCATTTCAGTCACCTACCCTTCACCTTCTCTCCATGCTTTGCTCAGTGGAGAAAAGCAGAGAATCTAACTCTAGAAAATAAGTCATTAAAGGAAAAAACACGTCAGATATTACCTTGCTTTATCTCTGTGCTTCACAAGAAATCAGGATACAGAGAACATGATTTATGCTCTTGAACCATTGTCAGCTAGGATGGCACCATCAGCTGTTTGAATACCAAATTCTCCATTACTCACCCAGGTAGCATTAGATCCTAGGAAGGCAATATAGACAGAGGAACATCAGTAACAAGTTTTACAATTCTCTAGAAAAATGTAGAGAGGATCAAAATCAACTTCTAAGTCTTTAGATATATCAATTTTAGACATAAGTTAGAGAAATTATAAATCTAACTCTTGTAGCTAGATAAGGTCATATTCCTTTAACTGAGAAGTTGGAATCACAAACAGATTAATACGATAAAGCAACATAAAATGTGTCCTTAATATAAAAAAACCCACACTATTCTAAGATGTAAAGAAGAACAAACATCTTTCAAGAAGACATACTACATAGCAGAAATTCACCAGCCTGAAGCCACAAATAACATGCCAAGAACAGGTTGGAGGATAAATGGACAGTAAGGCACAGTTGGAATAGCTTTAGAATTGAGGTTATGGATGATGCTTGCTCAGAAAACAGACCTAGCATCACAAACCTGACAGAGAAATAAGATCGAGGAATAGCAAGGAATTCAAGCTTCTGATATGCTAGAAGGGTCATTCTGTTTATACAGTCATGGCCTATCTTACTGTCGATTTAATATCTCAGAAAACGAAGGTAGCAATGAAGTAAAAATCACTTCTTATATGAGTAGTAGAGATATTCAAAGCTTTAAAATAGAATAGAAAATCTGTGTAGGTAGTATGCATGTGTACCTGTAAGTGGGCATACACAAGCATGCACACACAATGTGTATGTTCATGGGGCGGGGGGGGGGGCGTACCACTGGAGGCCAGAGTTTGATGTCAAGTGTCTTTTGTTATTGCTCTCTACTTTAAATTTTGGAACAGGGTTTGTTTTGTTTTTCTTCCATATGATGCTTTTATTTACTTATTTTTTATTTATTAAAAAGTTATTTTCACATGTATCCCTCTGCTCACTTTTCAGTCCTCCCTCAGCCTCCCCCAACACATTCCCCACATTTATCCTCAAGGTGAGCAAGGAGTCCCAGGTGGGTACCAGTTCAATCTGCTGTATCCATTTGAGGTATATCCATTTCCCTCATCCCAGTATTAGGACTGGGTTAGGTGTTCCTCTATAGGAAATGGGCTCCAAGTTGCCAGTTCATGCACAGAAACATGGTCAGATCCTACTCCATGAAGTTTCACATACTGCCCATGCCATTTGACAAGTCTACCTTTGGACTGTTTAGTTCCTTATCCTGGTGCTTCCCCAGAGGTTGTTTTTGATTCAGTGAGCTCCCCAGAGCTCCAGCTAGCCATCCCTGTGGGACTCCTCATAATCCCTATCCCTTTGCTTATATAGACTCTCCTTCCTCTCTCTTTAGCTGGAGTGGGAACTCAACCTGGTGCTTAGCTATGGATTTCTGTTTCTGCCTTTATTCATTGCTGGATGAAGGTTCTATAATGACACTTAGGGTGGTTATTTATTTGGTTATAGGGGAAGTCCTGTCTAGGTACCACGTCCACTATTGGTTGGAGACCTAGCCAGAAACATCCTGTGGTTTCTTGGAGGTTTCCCTAGCACCCAGCCTCTTTCCGACCCCACAAGTAGCTTCCTCTATTTAGATCTCCATCTCTTTTTTTCTCCTTCTTCGTTGCTCCTGTCACTCAACCATCGCCTTCTCACATAATTTGTTTCCACCTCTCCTTGGTCACTACCTGTGATGATTCAAATTGGCTAGGGAGATCTTCTCCATTTTCTCTTCCTAGAGGGATCCCTGGATGTCTCTCTTAAGTTCCTTCTGATCCCAAGCTGTTCAGAGGTTGTGGTTTGCAACTTGGGTATTCTTTACTTTTTGTCTAAAATCCACTTATGAAGTGAGTACATCCCATCCCTATCTTTCTGGGCCTGTGTTACCTCATTCAGGTAACAAATCCAAATCCATTCATTATTTGCCTGAAAATTTCAGGATTTAATTTTTTTTTAATGTTGAGTAGTACTCCATTGCTATACATTTACAAATGCATTCTTTAGTTGAGGGACATCTAAGTTGTTTCCAGGTTCTTGCTATTACAAATAATGCTGCTGTGAACATAGTTGAGCTAATGCCCTTGGGGTGCAAATGTGCATCTCTAGGGTATATGCCCAATATTGGTATTGCTGGATCATTGGGAAGATTGATTTCTAGTTTTCTGAGGAACCACCATACTGCTTTTCAAAGTGGCTGCACACTCCCACCAACAATGGAGGAGTGTTCCACTTGCTCCACATCCTTTCAAGTATAGACTGCCATTAGTGTTTTTGATTTTAGTCATTCTGACAGGTATAAGGTGCTATCTCAAAGTTGTTTTGATTTGTATTTCTCTGATGGCTAAAGATGTTGATCAATTCTTTAAGTGCTTTTCAGCTATTTGTAATTCTTCTGTTGAGAATTGCCTTTTTAGGTCTCAACCCCAATTTTTAATTGGTTTATTTATGGTTTTGGCCTCTAGTTTCTTGAGTTCTCTTTATACTTTAGAGATCAGTCCTCTGTCAGATGTAGGGTTGGTGAAAATCTTTTCCCACTCTGTATGCTGTCATTTTGTCTTATTGACAGTGTCCTTGGCTTTACAGAAGCTTCGCAGTTTCAGGAGGTCCCACTTATTGATTGTTGTTCTTAGTGTCTGTGCTACTGGTGTTGTATTTTGGAAGTGGTCACCTGTGCCAATGTTTTGAAGAGTATTTCCCACTTTTTTCTATCAAGTTCAGTGTAGATGGGTTTATTTTGGGGTCTTTGATTTACTTCGATTTGAGTTTTGTGCAGGGTGATAAGTTTGGATCTATTCTTCTACATACTACAATCCAGTTATGTATCACCATTTGTTGAAAATACTTTTTTCCATTGTATATTTTTGACCTCTTTGTCAAAAATTAGGTGTTCATATGTGTATTTTTTAATGTTTTATTTTTAAATGTAAATTTAAAAAATATATAATCCATAGACCAGTAGGCATGCAGAATGTTGAAACTATTTTTTCTGAAACACTAAACTATCACTTGTCATTATAATCACATTGACATTTGAACCATTGGTGATAAAAAAGGGACTAAAACTGAAAACCCTACTACAAACTCATGAACTGTCACATTCCCCAAGAGAGTAATCAAATTCTTAAATAAAAGTAAATGCATGTCAGTGTAATTTAAGAATGCCTTAATGAAGCAGAGAAATGCTTGATATCATGATGTCTTGAGCCTTGACTGGATAGCTTGTTAGGGTTCTGCCTGACAAAATGAAAAGTAGACAAATTTTACTGTATGTTAGACAACAATGCACATCTCAAATAGAACTATTTATTTATTTGTTGCCTGGCTGAACTATATTCACCACTTTTATAGAAGGATATTTTACGTGAAAAAATGGCACTCAAATTTTTATTTAGATCTAGGCGTTTAACACACTTTAAAAAATGAATGAAGAAGACATCAAATATCAAAGAAGACATTAGACTGTGTTTGAGTCAAGCAAAAACATTGTGTAACAGAAAATTTGAAATGCCATGATAGGTGTGGTTTCAGACTTCATCCAGAGCTAACCCTTAAGGAAATATTATCAGTTCTTTTTATCCTATTGCTTATTAACTTCTTTCTGTTTTTAGAAAATAGCAGACAAAATAATGGGTCTCATTAGGACATTTTCTTTCTTTTAATAAAGTCATTTATTTATATTTTATATGCACTGGATTTTTGCCTGCATGTATGTTTGTGCAAGGATTTCAGATTCTCTGAAACTAGAATTAAAAAGGTTGTGAGCTACCACATGGCTGCTGAAAATTGAACCAGGCATGCAGAAGGTTGAAACTATTTTCACTGAAATACTAAACTATCACTTGTCATCATACTCACGTTGATATTTGCACCATTGTTGCAAAAACAAGAGAATAAAGGTCCTCTGGAAGAGTAGCCAGTGCTCTTCACCACTGAGTAATCTCTTCAGCCCCCTCATTAGGGCATTTTCTAGCATACATGTCTTTTTAATTTGTTGCAAATCATTCTCATCAAAGAGTAAGTATTTTATTTAAAATATTTAAGAAAGTCATTGGCTGGTATCACAACAAGGTCTTCAGATGGGGATGTTTACACTGGTTTTGTTTGGTATAGATTTTTAAAATTAGGGGACTGAGGAAGTATCTAAATCAGCCAAGTGTCTGATGAGGACTCCAGTTCACTTCCCAGCATCCACATAACAAGCTGTGTATGATGGTGCATGTTTACGATGTCAGTTCTGGGAAAGCAGAGACAGGAGGGTCCATGCAACTTGCTGGCCCACCAGGCCAGGCTACTTGATATGGTCCGAGCCCCTAGACAATCTCTCTCTCTCAAAACTAGCTGGATGATACCTAATTCTGACCTCTGTATTCCACATGCATGTGCATAATTGTGCACATATATTTGCACACACACACACACACATGCATGCATCTTAACTTTAAAATTTTTCTAAAATTAGCCAGACTTCATACTTGTGGCATATTTCTGTGGTTTATATGCTAATTCTTTTGACAAATTAGTTCATGTAATTTTAGAACATTGTTACTTCATTTCAACTGCTTATGTTATTATGTTGGTGGCATAACATTGGCTTTTAACTTTAAGTAAAGTTAGTAGTAATTTCTTTTATTTTACATGAAGTGAATATTCATTAGACACTTTGCTGATCCTGCAAAAGAGAAGATTTAAAATTCTGCAAGATAAATTAACCTCCCTGAGCTCATTGTCATTAACAACTCCCACAGAGTCAGGTGAAACATGTAGCTGGTTAATTAATATGCATCTGAATTTTTAAAGAATTGGTAAAAATGCCTGGAATGTGTCTTCACACATACATACACACACATACACACACATAATGGTGACAAAATAGTGAATTTATCAATATTAAACTAAGAGAATATAAGAATATAGACATAATCTCACCAGCTGACTGATTAACTCTTTCTTTAAAAATACACAAATTTATATGTGTGTCTTGTGCGCGCATGCATGTGTGTGTGTGTGTGTGAACAGTGTTAAGCACATATAGGCAATGGATTTTGGACTGTGCTGTTGTTTAGTGGTAAAATAGTAGTGCTTTCAACAAATAATGTCAGAATGATTGTTTACCCACATGAAGAAAGACAGAGTAAAAGGAATAAGGGAAAAGAAGATAAAATGTTCCTCGTGCAGTGTAGAAATGTAAACTTGAGATGAGTTGAGTTAATGTAAGACACGGGGATAGAAAACCCAGATAAGATAATATTGAGACACTGTCAAACATATCTTGGGCCATAGAAAAAAATCTAGAAAAGGAATAATAGATCCATTGGACTTCATAAAATAAAAGATTCTGCTCCTTAGATATATTATTATAACCAAGTATGTAAGCTACAACCTAGGAGAATATTTTTCTGTTTTGCAAAACAAGCAAATATAAGCTTGTGTCCAGAATATTACTATAAAGTTATCATCAAATGTAGTAGTAACGGTAGTAATCTAGGTTTAAAAGTGGGCACAGAATTTGCATGAATATTTCACCAAAGAGGATATATGGATGGCAAGAGAGATAATCAGCACAGTTGTCAAGATAATGGAAATTTAAACAACAATGACATGTAACTATGTACTTAATAGAATAGCTGATGTTAAAAAGCCCCATAGCTCAAATGTTGAGGAAGATGTAAAACAATAAGAATTCCCTTATGCTGTTGAGAATTCAGACTTTTATAGCCATATTGAAAGGATTTTAAGTTTCTTGTGAAATTAATCTTGTTACCCAGCAACGCTATCCCTAGGTATTTATGCAAAATAAATGAAATCCATACCCACATAAAGACCTGTGTGAAGATATTTGTGTCAGCTTTGATAATAGCCTCAAACAGAAAATGACCCAAATGATCATCAGCAGATGAATAAATAGTCCCCAAACATAGATACACATAAATAATCAATTGGTTTTGAACAAGTAGTGTCATTCAATGGAGGAAAGACAGCCCTCTCAACAAATGATGTCAGGATAATTATCACCACTATAATAGATAAGCCAATCATGATCCATCTACACAGGAAAACATGATTATCAGTAACAAGGAATGAACTTTGTTACTTTCCCCACTGGACAATCTCAAATCATTGTGATGAACCACCGCTACATTAAAGAGGTCAGAATAAAAAGCTACCTGCTGCGTGATTCCATTAGTAAGACATTCTGAAAGGAAAAAGCTGTAGGGAACAAAAACGTAAGTGTCTTCAAGGAGCTACCAATAGCCAGGACTTGGATAGGGTGTTGAATCAAACAAGGAAGAGAGAAATATTTTTTGAGATGTGGAAATATTCATATGCTGATGAATAAATAAATATATATTTATAGAAACTCCCCAAATTGTAGGATTTTAGCTAAGGCTTAGAATTAATGGATGTAAACCACCTATTCAAGAACATAATCTAGAATACTTACAGTATTTAAGAGAATGAATCATAGTGACTTTATTAATGCTCTGATGGAATAATCAACTTGTCTTGTTCTCTGGCTCATTGTGGTACTATATTGCACCTGGAGCCCTATCATCAGAGAAATAATCCTTTTAAAGTATGAAAGATTTGTGCAGTTATTGGCAAAAATGTAACTTTAAAAATACAATTTTAAGAGAAATTGGTTTTTCATCCTAGGAACAGCCACAAAATATGATAAAAATATACCTCTGGGTGTGTTAGCAGTGGAAAATTCAAAAATAAATAATTTACTAGATTTTTGAAGGAAGTCCTACTTGACCATGATGCAGGTAAGCCTGTCTGTCTGAAGGAAGTAATCAGCTCCTTAGGCATATGTGGTATCAGTAAGAATCAACACCAGGCAGGAAAAATTCAGGAAATCCAGAAACTTCCCCATCATACACAGAGGCTCGGGATCTCCAAAACTCACCAGACTTTCTTGCTGAGTTCTTGCTTACCCTTATTCTTTACTGTTCTTTGCTCTGTGTGTGAGCATGTGCATGTGTGTACACATGTACGAGTGTGGGTAGATGTGTGCTCCTGTGCAAGCATGACTTCATGTGTGAAGGACAGAGGTCAATATCAATTGTCTTCCTTAGTTTCTCTCCACCTTGCTCTGAGACAGGATCTTCCACTGAACCTGGAGCTTTATTATTCATCTAGACTGGCTGTCCAAATAATGCAGACATCCTCCTACCTCTGCCTCAACATGGTTATAGGCCTGCACCACTACATTTGGCTTTTGGGAGAGGTAACTTGGGTCCTCATACTTGTCCCCAGGGCACTTTTACATCAGTCAGTGCCAGGTCTCAAGCTCCATGACGGTTTGCTCTCTATATATCCAAGAGTATGATTTCCAAAAGCATTGATTGCTACTTGGAGATATTATTATTTGCCATTGTATTTCATCCCTTATTCAAATAACTATATTTGAATATTCATTGGCTCAACATAGACTGGCATTTAATAGTTTTAAAACCTTCCTAAGGGCTCAGGACTCTATATGACCCCACAACCAGCCTGTTTATATCCCTTGGATACAGTAGGACGTCTCTGAACAGAACAAGACACCAATTCTCCTTTTCCCTCCAGTGAGGAGGTGGTTTAAAGTAATAAATCTGACTGAAATTTTAGTATGAAATATTATCTTTTACAGATATGAAAATGTGGACCAAAATTCACAACTACTATGTTAGCATATCACATTCTGGTATCCTTATTCAAAACTATGTAAAGATAGAAAAACAAAATCTTGGGATTCTTGGAATTATAATTCTCTTTCTATCACTTCTAGACAAAAATGAGCAAATAAAAGTCTACATTATTCAGAGGGAGTTAAAATTGGCATTTAACTTTGGTTCCTAATATATCATAATTCTCCTATAAAATAGAAGTGACAGACAGCATATAAAATGATTTCTTTAATCTCACCACTTTGAAATCAAAGACCTGTAAACAATCAAATGCAAAAATCTAAAATGGTGTGAACTATTCCTAAAGGCAGAGAGAGAGAGGCACACAGAGAAACAGAGACCGTCAGACACTGCATCAGACTGAGAGCCCTACAGAAACATTAACACTATGCAGTTGTCTCTCCAGTACCTGAAGCTGAAGGAAAATATTCATGCCTCCCCACCTGACCTGTCTGTCATGCTCTATCCAGACAGAAGCTGAAAATCCTAGGAAGCCATTGACATAAAAGACACTCCTGTGATAACAGACAGGCTTATAAGAAATTTAAATTCTATTTGTCAGTTTTTTAAAAACTGTAGTGTTTTTATTAACTCTTTGATAATTCCATACATGAATTCAATGTTAACTCTTCGGTAATTTCATACATGAATTCAGCATACTTTGATCACTTTGTGCACTTATTTCTACTCCTAACTCATTTCAGATCTACCCTTCATTTCCACCTCCCAGCTTCCTGTCCTCGTGTGTATGTGTGCACACATGTGTCACATGTGTACATGTATGTATGTGTGTTATATGTATATAACTACTAAGTCCAATTTATGCTGCTCATATATTCACAGGTGTGAAGCCATCTAATGGTACATGGTCAACCTATCAGGGACCACAGCCTTAAAGAAAATTGGCTCTCCTCTCTTTAGAAGTCATTGACTGTCAATAACTCAACCAGGAATGGGAGCTTTTGAATTCCTCTCCACTCTGTGATGGAATGTTGACTGGCTTGATCTTGCATAGGTTGTAAGCAGGCAACCACAGCTTCTGTGATTCATGAATGAAGGGGTCTTGTCATTATCTTAAAGATACTGTTTCACTCCAGTCCTCCTTGATCTCTAGTTCTTAAAACTTTTCTGCTTCCTCCTCCATGATGCTCCCTGAGCCTTGGGGAAGGAGGTGTTTTACAATATGCCATTTGTGGCTAAGTGCTCCACAGATACTCTCTGTATTTCAACTAATTGTGTTTCATGTTAACTGTTATACAGTACCAAGAGATTTCTCTGAGTAAGATTTGAAAACTGCACTAATCTATGAGTATAAAAATATGAATTTAGAGGACAGTTTGAAGCAATGTCAAATTAGCAGAATATAGTAGGGGGCTCACTCCTCAGGCCTATGACAATCTTCTGTATAGCAGAAAACACTGTGAAGTGGGTCAAAAGTCAAAATATTCTTCCAGCTATTCATCTAACTGAAGATAGTAGAAAGCTTTTCTTTTTAAATATTTTTTTTTATTTAAAAAGATTTCCCATACCCACAACTGCTTCCCCATCCTCCCTCAGTCTCCCTCTACCCCATTTCTCCCATCCATTCCCCAAAGAGGGCAAGAAATTCCAAGGTGAGTCAGTTTGGTCTGGTATATTCAGTTAAGGTAGGTCTGAGCCCCTCTTCCCAGTATCAAAGCTGAGTAAGGTGTTCCTCTGTAGGGAATGGCTCCAAGAAGCCATTTCATGCACCAAGAATAAACTCTGTTTCTACTGCAAGAGGCTTCACAAACTGCCCACATTGACTGTCATCTATGGTCAGAGGGTTTAGCTCCTTTCCATGAAGGTTCCTCAGCTGTCTTTTCAGTGTCAGTGAGCTCCGAATAGATGGGTCAGCCATCTCTGTGGGTCTCCTCCTCCTGATCCTGATCCATTTGCTCATATATTCTCTTCTCCTTCCCTTCAGCTGGATTAGGAGCTTGACCAGGTGCTTAGATATGGACACGGTCAATAAGAAAAACAACAGCCTAAAGAATGGGAAAAAAAATTCACCAACCCTATATTTGACAAAGAACTTATCTCTAAAATATAAAGAAACTGGAGAGAAAAAATAAATAATCCAATTAAAAATGGGGTTCAGAGTCAAATAGAGAATTCTCAACAAAAAAATTTAAAATAGCTGAAAGATACTTAAAGAATTCTCATCATCCTTAGCCATCAGAGAAATGCAAGTAAAACAACTCTAAGATACCATCTTACACCTGTCAGAATGGCTAAGATCAAAACCACAGATGACAGCCTATGCTAGAGGGAATGTGGAGCAAGGGAAACACTCCTCCATTGCTAGGGGAAATGTAATCTTGTATAACCACTTTGGAAGTCAGGATAGCAGTTTCTCAGAACTGGGAATCAGTCTCCTCAATCATCCAGTAATAACCACATACCTAAAGGATACACATTCTTATCCCAAAGGCATTAGCTCAACTATGTTCATATCAGCATTATTTGTAATAGCCAGAACCTAGAAACAACCTAGATGCCCCTCAAGAATAGATTAAAACATTGTGGCATATTTACACAATGAAATGCAACTCAGCAGGAAAAAGGTGACATCCTAACATTTTAGACAAATTGCTGAATCTGGAGAGTATCATCCTGAGTGAGATAACACAGACCCAGAAAGCTAGACATGGTATGTACTCACTCATAAGTGGATTTTAGATATAAAGCAAAAGACAACCAGGCTACAATCCACAATCCTTGAGCAGCTAGGTAATAGGAGGAACTTAAGAGAGACAGCCATGGATCCCCTGTGAAAAGGAAATAGAGATCTCCTGAGTAAATTGGGATCATATGGGGGAACAAGGGGAGGTGGGAGGAGATCATGAGAAAGCCTTTCTAATAAGATAAATCAAGCAAACGTCACATTATCAGAGTCACTTGATCCATTTGTCTTACAAGTCTCTCCACTGACACTTATTTTCTTTTGTATTTTGACTGAGCTTTTAAATTCTGAAATGTCAGTTTTAAAAAATATACATCTTTATTGGGTTCTTTCTAATGCTCTGTGTTGATTTATTTAGGCATCTGTGTTCAGTTAGACTTTGTTAACACTTATGATCATTCTTTTGAATTTTTTGTTGGGATTTCATCTGAGTCACTACCATTAGAATTCATTGCTATGGACACTTTGTTGGGAAAATCTTGTTTGTATTTTTTATGGTTTTTTAGTTTCTCTGGGATTAAGTTGTTGGCTGGATTTTAGTTCATATTCTTTTAGTTAACATATTTGCAATGCTCAGACAGGATGAGGTTGAAGTAGGATGTAATGTCATTCTCCTCCACTAGACTCACTAATTCTAAAGTTTGCACTAATTCATGTGTGCAGACTAGATCTGATTTCCACAAACAGCCCGAGAAAAACACTAAGCACAGAGGCAGTCACAATAGATTGACAGGCCCTGCACTGATTACCTCTCCTGTTGTAACTAAATGCCTGGCAAGAAGTGACTTAAAGGATGAATGGTTGGTTTTGTCTCATTTATTGTGTTACAATCCATCATCACCAGGAAGACATGGCAGCCAGAGCCAGATGCAGTTGGTCATGTGGCATTTACAATCAGGAAACAGAGAGTGAACAAGGGGTGGGGTTAGACCTCGAGGTCTGCCCCGGCGGTTTTCTACCTCCTAAGGATTCTGCAAGCTTCCTATATTGCTCAAGTAGCTGAGGACCAAGGTTCATGCACAAGAGCCCCTGAAGACATTTCACATTCAAAGCACAACAGGCCCCATATGAAAATGCAATACTAGCCAGGTAAAAACAATTACCCCTTCAACTCTAATCATTTAGTGGGGAACAAAGATAGTTGTTCCTAAGGGTAGAAATACAAAGAAAATAATCTGAGTGAGAGTAGTGATTAGATTTCGAGCAACATAAAAATATCTGAATGTAAATACAGGGGAAGGAAAGAATAATAAAGAACAGGAAAGTCGAGAAGGCAGCTCTGGCTGGAGACAAAATGAGAAGAGAAAGGTGTGCAGAGATGCAACCACACTCCCTCAAACAACTCTAACACCCTGGAAAGCTAAGGCAGACACACTTTCAGCTTCAGTTCTGAGCCTTTGGGACAGTCTATCTAAAAAGGGGGTGATAGAACAGTGAAGAGAAAAGCACTCCACAGATCTAAAGTTACATATTACAAATAGTCTGTATCTTCCTCCAAACAGGTGCAGACTGTCTCTCAACAGTCACTTTGATTGGACCTGAGAACAGAGGGTTGGTTGGTGGGCTTTGCAGTGGATGTCATAGTTAGAGGTGACTTTTAATTTCTAGGTGTGGAAAAGTGTTATGAAAAGGTGTGGAAAGGCTAACATACCTTAGACCCTAGTGGATCTATTCCTTCTTGAATGTGATATGTCACTATGGGCTTGGCTTTGAATCCTTGGTCCTCAACTAGTGGTAGAGCTTGATGAGGTTGTAAAAGCTTTAGGGGGTGGAGCCTTGCTGGACAAAGTGGACCACTGGGGGGCAGGGGCCAACCTTGAGGTTTGACCCCATAAATCATGGTTTATCCATGTAGTAAAACTTTTACTACTAATTACATTTTATTTCTCCTGGACTTTCTTCTTCTAACTCCTGAGAGCTAGATTATGGCACCCTTACGACCAGCCACTGCTCATCTCTCCTACTAAGAGCTAATGAGTCTCACTCCAATCCACCTCTTAGACCAGATTTGTAGCACAGGGAGAACAGAGCAACAGTGACTCAGGTTTTTTCTTCCACCTAGAGCAAGCCTCAAAAAACAGCCTCTTTACACTTCCCCTGGTCCCAGAAAGGGTTTCCGGAGCTGCTCACCAGTGACTCAGCAGAGATCTCTCTAGTGTGGCTTGTTGCTGCTGCTCCAGTACAGTGCTGAGAAGAGAGGATTTGCCCGGCACCGCATGGTGTGCAGATCCCAAGTCTCCAGTCTGGCTGCAGCTCTGCTCAGTGAGGCATCTGGTAGTTGTGCATTTTAAGTCTCTGTTTTTGTTTTGTTTATTTTATTAAATTTTAAGATGTTTTGTTTTTCTCTCTGTCTCTCCTCCTCTATCAGCTAATCTGCTACTTTGGGGCTCTCTCTCTCTTTCTCTCATAAATTATCTGTCACCTAGAGTAAAGTATTTTCAGATGCTCCCTCTGTGGTTCTGACTCTGCAGTGTCACTCACGGCACACTGAGAGCAGAACTTGGAATGGGAGTAAGGCGTACAGAACAAGCCCTGGGCTCTCTTTTCTTTTGTTTCATCTTCTATAATTTCTTTTATCCTATAAGGCTACTAAAATTAATGTCCTTTCAGCACTACTCATGGGATCACCACTCTCCAATCGCCCTGATTTCTTTTTCCTGGAGATCCTATCAGTCGGCCCTTTGGTACTGCCCAGTGTCTCCTCTCAGAGGTTTGCTGTTTATGGACTGTCTTGGAAAGAAGCATTTCTGAGCCTATTATATTATTATCATTATTAATATATGTGTGTGCCTGTTTGTCAGTATGTACACCACATGCTTGTGGGTGCTTATGAAATTTCATGGCACTGGAGTTGCAGGCCATTGGGAGGAGCTGCCAGATGTGGGTGCTGGAAACTGAATCTTGGTCTTCTGCCCGAGCAGGAAATGCTCTGAATCACTAAGCCACCTCTCTAGACTTTTCTATGGTTTCTATAAACCACTTTTAGAGAGGTCCAGGGCAGGAGACAAGACAGAAGAAGGAGGAACTGTGCTTCTGTGGCACTTTCAATGTCAGGGCACCACTGCACCCTAATTTGGGAATCACATGCTGAGCCTCAGTAATAATGATCAGAAATGACAGAGAAACCAACCAACCCAATGAGGAAAAAAACAAAAATAAAGGAAGGGGCTGGCAAGAGGGGTTAGTGGGCAAAGGCTGTAGGTGCCAAGTCCGAGGCCCTTAGTTCTATTCCTGGGGCCACTTGGTGTAAGGAGATAACTGATTCTCATATGTCATTCTCTGACCTCTGTGTGAGTGCCATGGCCTGTGTCCCCTCCCCAAACCCTGTGCAAACTAAATAAATAAAAGTCTAAAAATAAATCAAAAAATAATGTAAGGACTAAGACTATAGCTTCTCTGGGATAGTATTTGTCTACCGTGCATGATGCCCTAGATTCCATTCCTAGTACTGTAGAAAATTAAAAGAAAAAAGTATATTTTTAAAAAATAGCTAAAACCTGTGTTGGTGGCTTGCAAAGACCCACCTTACATAAAGAAAATAAGTTAATGCATAATGTTATTTTCTCGCTAGTAGAATTCTGCAGAATGATTTAGAATACTCAGCAGTTAAGAGCACCGTCTGCTCTTCCAGAGGACCTGGGTTCAATTCCCAGCACCCACATGGCAGCTAACAACTGTCTGTAGTTCCAGTTCCAGGCAAACACCAAGGCAAATAAATAAATAAAGTTTTAAAGAAAAAAATCATTTTGCATTTTTGACAGGAAACCAGTTAAAAACAAACTTGGTGACAACATTTCTCATTGGTGACAGTGAATGTCAGGACCTGATAGAGCAACATACAGAGGAGTTGTCAAACATGAAGAGCAACAGGCTGTGGGCAAGCTGATCTCAACCTTCGTTTTTTGCTTTTTGAAAAGCAAGTATCGTTCTATAGTATAACTTGAAGTCAGGGATGGTGATACCTCCTGAGGTTCTTTTGTTGAGTAAAATTGTTTTGGCAATCCTGGCTTTCCTGTTATTGCAAATGAAATTGAGTATTGTTCTTTCAAGGTCCAAAAAATATTGTGTTGGGATTTTGACGGC
>PVIH01004126.1:60480-107614 GCA_004025045.1 Sigmodon hispidus
TGATATCCTCTTCAATTTCTTTCTTCAGTGATTTAAAATTTTTGTCAAATAGGTCTGTTACTTCTTTGGTTATAGTTACTCCAAGGTATTTAATACTATTTGCAGCTATTATGAAGGGTAATGTTTCCCTTATTTCTTTTTCAGCTCTTCTATCTTTAGTGTATAGAAGGGCTACTGATTTCTTTGAGTTAATCTTGTACCCTGCTACATTGCTGAAGGTGTTTATCAGCTGTAGCAGTTCCTTGGAAGTAATTCTTCCATAAATTCTTATATTAGTGAACTTTCTATTCCTATAACAAAATAAAGATAAAAGACTTATTTGGGCTAAGAGTTGTGCAAATTCCAGCCCATGTTCAATTGGCCCCTTTCTTCTGGTCCTGTGGTGAGGGAGTCAACAAAGCAAGAGTGAACTGTGGGGTAAGATGCTCATATAACGGCAGAAAGAAGCAAGAGAAAGACATAAAGAGACAAGCATCTCACCATCCTTCAAGGGCATCTCTCCAAATGCCTCAAACTTCCCAGCAGATCCCTACTTCTCAATGGCTTTCACCACCTTCAGGATGAGAGAGAGCCAAATCTTTACTCTTTTGGAGAAAATTAAGATCCAAGCTGTAGGACTAAGGAGATGGCTCTGTGGGCAAAGCATTGTACAAGTACAAGGATCTGAGTTCAGATCCCCTGAGCCCATGTAAAAGCTGAGTGCAACTGTATGCATCTGTAGCCCCTGCACCAGCAGCAGGCGTAGAGTGGACCAGTAGATAGAAGGGGCTCACTGGCCATTCAGCCGGGTTGAAATGGCAAGCTCTAAGTTCAGTGAGAGACCCTGTCTCAAAACATAAATTGGAGAGTGAGTGGGAATGACATCCAGTGTCAACATCTGACCTCCACAAACACCATCGCAAACAAGCACCCCAGACACATATACCTGATTTACCTGATGTTTTTCTCATAGTTACATAAGAGTTCCAGATTTCCATAACAAAGACCCCAGAAGAAAAGTGCCCCTCCCCTCAGCATGGTTCCATGACATTAGAGTCTTCAGTAAGGTAGGTTTTGCCAGGTGTTGGACAGGCCTTCACTCTGTAGCCCAGGCTGGCATGAGACTCATAACAATCCCCCTGTGTCAACTTTTTAAATAAAAAGGAAATATAGAGGTGAACCAATAAACCTACCTAAAAATTTTGTAGTTGGGAGCATTTTCAATTTTGAAACTTTTTGGATTTAGGATAGTTGTGTAACATCTAAGCAAATATTTTGATAAATGTAAAACTCTAAAATCTAAAGCACTTCTCACTCCGAGCATTGCAGATTCAGGACACTTGATCTGTGTAAAGCTGCATCCCCTTATTTTTTGCAGCCTATTCTTTGAAAGCAACACACTAAGCACAGACTATTAAAGCCATAAGACCAGGGTCTCAGGATGTATGCATGTTAAGATAGCCTTAAAGGAGGCCATCAAACTTTGTGTAGTGGACAGTGGTTACTATAGAGACTCCCAACTGGATAAAGTACAGAGAATATGTGTCCATAGAGTGTTCAGCCATAAATGGAACATCTTTATTATATACTCTTCAGCCAATACTCAGGAAACATTGTGGAAGAATGGGTGGAAAGGCTGTAAAAGCCAGGAGTCTGGGAGACTAGGGCAAACCAGTATCTTCTGAGCATGTTAGGATTGCTGTCTTCATTAACTCCCAGCTGCTGTGTCTGCCTGAATAATACCCCGTGTAAGACTGAGCCCATAAACAGTCTTCATATGGGAGCATGGTAGTTTGAAAGAGAATAACCCTCCAAAAAAGTGGCACTATTAGGATGTGTGGCCTTATTAGAGTAGATGTGGCCTTGTTGGAGGAAGTGTGCCACTGTGGAGGCAGGCTTTGAGGTCTCATATATGTTCAAGCTATGCCCAGTGAGACAGAACACTTCCTGTTGCCTGTGGGTCAAAATGTAAGAATCCTCTGCTCCTTCTCCAGCACCATGTCTGCCTGCATGCTGCCTTGCTTCCCACCATGATGATAATGGACTAAACCTCTGAAACTATAAGAGAACCACTACATTTAGATGTTTTTCCTTTATAGGAGTTGACATGGTCATGGTGTCTCTTCACAGCAATAGAAGCCCTAACTAAGACAGAGAGGTATATAAATCCCACTCCTAGTTATGGAGCTATTAGCTATTGATGACTTCTAGGAGGGAAGTTTTCTTTAAGGATCTTGTCCCTGGTAGGCTGGCCATGCTCCAGTGAGTGATCAACAACCCCCCCCACACACACACACACAAAGAGACAGTGTTAACTGGATTTTGTGGGCTTTCAAAAAAAAGGAAAAGGAAGGAAGGAAAAAAGGGAGGGAGGGAGGGAGGGAGGGAGGGAGGGAGGTAGAAACAGACTGACAGACATGAACATGCAGTTGGGGAATATGGTGTGGGGTGAATCCATGATAAGTTAGTAGGAGGGAGTGAGGAAATACGATCAAACTACATTGAATATATGTATGAAATTCTCAAAAAATAAATAAAATTTGTTTAAGAAGATAATCAAGTTAAGTTGAAACCTTTAAGGTAAGTTCTTCTCCAAAACAGCTGGTGGTCTCCTTAAGAAGGAGAAATTGGGGTACCTGGGCTTATTCAGTTAGTTCAACAAGTTAGCTTGTTGCCTGCCCAGAGAGGACTCAGGAGGCATCCACTCTCCCAACTCTCTGCTTTCAAATTTCCAGACTCAGAATCGTGGAGAAATCTGTTGTTTTGTCTGACCCCTGGATCTCTAACTATTCTTCATAGAAGCCTTAGGAAAAATATCCCTGCTGTAGGGCGACATTTTCTAGAAATATGACTCAGGATTATCTTATATAGGGGTCTTGTGTCTTCATTAAATTAACTAATCATTTTTATATTGGTCTGGACTCATGAAGAAACCCTCTGCTATGTCTTGTTTCTTAGATTATTCCTGCATTGGCTGTTGTGAGATCTTTTCCATTAATACCTTCTTGCCTATTATTAACTCAGGCACTTTGTCCTTTCAACACTGGAAGAGACATTCTAGGCTCTTCTATCCTTTCCCCAGATGCTAGAAGTCATCCTTTCTCTAGATCCTTGCATTGAGAAACCGTGTTAAAAACCATAATCATGACTCAGTGTGCTCTTTGCTTTTAGGGTTGTGAAAAGCAAGGTTTTGTCTTTTCTGTGAATCCCAAATCTCTAGAATCTGCCACAAAAATTCAGCAAATGCTTTAATGACTTAATGATTAACAGTCACCGAATCTACCACAGTTGCAGGAATGGAGCTGACTGGAGCAGTGAGGGAAAGAAGACAAGACAAAAACAGAGACTCACGGAAGCTGGGATTGGGTGGACTGGGCTCTCTGATGGAAGAAACCACAGCAACTTGGAAGTTCAGTGCCTTTATTATACACAGCTGGATATTGAGGTGGAATTGTTACACATAACTGAACAAGAAGGCAGGGTTATTACATACAGATAAATAAGAAGGCAGAGTTTATGGGTACAGATAGATCGAGGAGACGGGGCTAGCTAATCCTGCCAGGAGTGGTTTTTTATAGAGAAGTTATCTTGAATCAAACATCCACAGGGTAAAAGTATGATGGACATTTTCTGCATCACTGTCAACACCTACATATGACCCAAGGGAGGGCTTTGCCACCTCCCTGAGCCTCATCCCATCGGGGAGGCCTTGTCATTTTCCTGTGGATCTGAAGCTATGGTCCTTGACATGGCTGTGTCCATGTCAACAGCACACATTCATCCATCACTTTCCTCTCCCAGGGCTTCTTTTATTCCACACAAAACAGTGTTCAGAACAACTGTGAAAATATGTCTTGCTTTGATTTGATTTTTGTTTTTCTGAGACAAGCTCTCACGGTGTAGAGTAGTGGGCTATTCTGAAACCCAGTGTTTCATTTGAGCCCTGGAATGATCTCAGATTCATGATTCCCTCGCGTTAGCGTTCTAAATGCTGGGTTTGCGTGCACGTAGTAGCATGTTGAGCTGTAGTGTTATTATTTTACAAAGAAAGTAACAGACTTCATAATGTTATTCAAGGATGTGAGAGTAGGGATTCAGTCCTGTATTACTTCAAAGACACTGTTTTTGTTGTTATTATCTGCCAGTATGAATGACTGACTTGACTGTTCTGTCTGCTGTAGTCATCTGAATATCATTAAGAACGAAGTAGTTCTTTTTTCTCTTCCTCTTCTTCCTCCTCCTCTAGAGAAATTCAGCCTGGAGAATAAAAGAACTCAGGTGTTAACATCAACAGATGGAGGTTGAATCTTAGCTCCATCCTTTAATAATTGTGTGATCCTGGGCAAGTTGATTTTTGCCTCTGTTTCCCTAGATAATAGAGTGCCTGCCTCACAAAACTGCTGTAAACCTAAAAAACAGTATCTATAATCTAAAACTCTGCTTTCCTCCACTCAAAGCATTTGAGGATCCACCGTGTCCCTCTTCTAAGATGTAAACATTGCAACTTCCTTGAGTCTAAAGAAAGCTTTCATTTCTGCTATCTGATGCAAGAAATTAAGACATACCCTTGTGAAGGGTGGTAGATGGAGGATATGTTTGCTGTAATACAAAGGCTATAACTTTCTGTGACAGCAAACCACAACCTATTAGATACAGACCACCAGGGGAGGGTGGAATTATACCTGCAGATTTACATGAATTCCATGCACTGTGCTAAGATGATATAAACACTTATCCTTCTGTATCCCCAAAGGATTACTCATAGATACTGAAATCCATGGCTGCTTAGGTTCCTTGTGTAAGATCGAATGTATCCTGGTTGACTTTCTATTTTTATGATAAGAACTATAATCAAAAGCAATTTGGGGAGTGGGGGTTCCCTTGGCTTACAAAATCCCCATCACAGTCCATCATCAGGGAGAGAGACCAAGGAAAGAGCTCAGGCAGGGCCAGACCATGGATCATGTTTATAGGCTTGCTTCTCCTGGACTGCTTTCTGGTACAACCCAGGACCACTTGCCCAGGGGTGACACCACCCACAAAGGGTTGAGCCTCACATATTAATCATTAATCAAGAAAATGCCCTACAGGCAATCTGACGCAGGTGTTCCCTGCACTGAGGCTTCTCTGACAAAAATCTAAGCAGGATAGCATGTATTCAGATAGGGCCTGTGCACTACCTTCTGTGTCCTTTAACTTGAGGCTACTTCTAATACAAGGTAAGTGCTGTGGAAATAGTTATTGTACTGTTTATTTAATAACTAAGAGGTCAGTACGATTATCATTCATTTAATTTTGAACTTATTTAACATAAAATTCCCATTCCCCGTCCCTCTGAGTGCCCCTTAGCTTCATGTCCTTGTTTTGTTTATTTTGATAATCCACTGAGTCTCCTTGCTGTCCATATGCACTGGAACACTGACAACCGACAAGGCAACATACTCCTGACAAAAAATGATTCTTCCTCTTATTTTCCATGTAAGATCGGTTGAATCTACAGTGTGGAACCCACAAATACAATGAATGGACTATGCTATGTCCTTTATATCTCAATTATATGTAGATGATATTGTGGTAAATAAAATACAATTTATTTTGAAATGCTAGGTGTTGAATGGGAAGAGTCAGTTTGTAATGCACATCAGGTACTTATTGTACATATTATGTATATGCCTTGTGCCCTCAGAAACCAGAGAGCTATCAGATCTCCTGGAACTGGAGTTACAGCTTGTTGCAAGCGACCATGTGGGTGCTGGGAACCAGACCCAGGACTTCTATAAGAGCAGCAAGTCCTCCAAAACCATTGAGTTAATGCTCCAGCCCTTATTTATGGTTCTAAAGGGAAATATAATGTTTCTATATTAGATATGTATTATTTATTTATTAAAAGTAATAATTTATTAAAAGCATTAGATAAGAGCGTTCTTGTATATTACTAATCTGTTAATGTTACATTTATTAAATTTCTTTTTCATTTACTAAAATCCAGTGATGACTTTAAGTTTGTTGATATGTTGAACCACATACCTAGAAAAACATTTTTAGGCTACTCTCTTTGCTAAGTAAGGCTTATCACTTTATTATTTTTCATGTATTTGATATGCTAATATTTTGACAATTCACAGTGATTCTTTTATGTTATAATAAATGTCTTACTAGAACTTTGTGTAAGTAAAATGGCATGAAATAAATTGTACATATCTAAAAGTAATTTGGTAACCCTCAACACTACAGTCATAGTAGTAAACATGTCTATCACCCCACCCCAGATTTTCTCAAGTACCTCCATGTTCAATCGTATTTTCCTCTATGCCCCCATCTCCCATGATTCCCATACAATCACAAATCTATTTTTTAGCCACTTCAAGTGTCTTTTTGCATTTTCTAGAAATTTAGAGTCATAAAAATTGCTCAGTGATCTTTCTTCTTGAATTATTTGCTCAGCATAATTATTTTCATGTTTATGCATGTGGTAGCAGTATTGGTCATTCATGTTGATTCCTTTTAAATGTGTGTGTAAAGTGGCAAAGGAGGAGGAGGAGAGAAGTGGAGGGGCTTCATAAAAGAGCTATAAAAAGAGCTAGCAGTTTGCTTTAAACTCATCATTTCACTGAGCTGTTGTGTGTCGACTGTTTTAAGTTATGCTAAACAATGAGAACACAGTAGTATATCAAGTCAAACAATAACGATGTCCTTATTGTATTTATTCACATTTATTACTCCCCCTTCCTCCTTATTTTTCTAGACAGCCCCACTGTAAAACTCAGCCTTGAGTCAAACTCATACTAGTCTCTCTGCCTAGAATACCCAAGTCCTAGGTTTACAGACATGAGCCTCAATACCTAACTAATTCTTTAGAATAGAGGGGTGAGGTAATCACACCAAAATGTGTAATTCCACCCAGAGATAAATGTTCTACAAGAAACAAACAGGCTCTGGGGAAGAAAGGAATCCTTTCTTATGGAGGTAATCCTTCATCCTCTGTGTGAACAGATTACTAGGAGAACAAGAAAGTAGATCAAGAGGACATTATACCAGATGGCCAGTAAATTTCCAACAGATTTTGGCTTCCATAAAGTTTTTGACAAATTTCATTATTGTTGTTAATAGTTGTTTTCTATTGATGGAGATTGAATCCAGAGCCTTGCCTTACTAAGTAAGTGTGTTATCATTAAGTTGTACTCCATTAACAAATTAACAAATTTCAGTGTGTGCATGACTGTTTAAAATGATTATGCTGTTTCCCATCCTCTTCAGTAATTGAGTTAGACCATATGACAAAATTCCCATCAGTAGAATGCAGACAGAAGTTCTATGGGCAACTTCCTGGATGTTTCTTTATAAATCTTTTAGTTGTTGCTGTTTGTTGAGACAAAGTTTCTCTATATAGGTCTTGCTGTCCTGGAACTCACTACGTAGACCAGGCTGACCTTGAACTCAGCGAAATCCTCGCGCTTTTGCCTCCAGAGTGCTAGGATTACAGGTGTACCACAACCACACCCAGCCAAGAAGCATCTTTAAAAGGAGGCTGTGGTCCTATTGCCTTGCTGTTTTGACTTTATGAATGGAACCTGATTGTTTCAACTGAACACTCTATTAGCTATCAGGTAAATAGTGGAGCAAAAAGACACAGGAAGCTTGTGGTCAGGTGTGGTAGAGCAGAGGGAGAAGGGAGAATAGGAGGAGGAAGAGGAGGAGGAAGAAGAGATGAGGAGGAAGAGGAGGAGGAGAAAGCACTGCTGGCTTGTCTTGAAACCAGTAGACTCTATGGATAACTGTATTAGTTGTGCTTCTGCTGTTATCATAAAACACCTTGAGGAAAGTAATTTAAGGAGAAAAGAAGGAGGGTCTATCACCGGAAGTTTAGCTTGGGGTTTGGGGTAGACACCAGGATACAGTCCATAATTGCAGAGAAGTCAAGACAGCAAGAAGTTGAAGCATCCAGTCGTATTAGAACCTCAATCAAGAACAGAGCCAGAGGGAAAAGGCATCTGCTACCAAATCTCTTGACCTCTCAGCTCAGTCTCCTGTGCCCACCTGTGGCAGGAGAGACTGACTCCTGTAGGTTATCTGCTCATCTCCATATGTTGCACTATAAAATGAGCACACAAACAAGAGATAAAAATGATGTTAGAGTGTATGATAACACAGAGCTATTAACTGATACACACATGCCTTGTTCTGCTTACTTTCCCTTGCCGAGGGGATGGTGCTACCCACAACTTCCCTCCTCAGCAATCAAGACAATCCCCCACAGATATGTCCACTCAACCTAGATAATCCTTCACCGAGACTCCCTTCCCAAGTAATTCCAGATTGTGTCAGGATGACAAGTAAAGCTAGCCACTGTGGACCATACATTTCAAGAGCTCCTCTGAAACCATGGATAATACTGAATCTTGTATATTCTGTATTATTTTATCCTGTAACACACATGCCTACCATACTGTTTAATTCATACACTAGACATAATAAGATAATAGTGATGAATAATCATAGAAATAGAGTATAATAAAAGTTATGTGAATGTGATCTCTCTCAAAACTTCTTATGTACTCCTTGTGCTCAGGTGAGATGGTGTGATATGTAAGAAGTCAATGATGTGAGCCACAGAGGATAATATAGGGGTTATGATACAAGCACTATGGTATTGTTGTGATATAAGCATTTTGATATCATGACAGTAGGTGTGATACCAAAATGACTTGGTGATTAACAGAAGGGTGTAATATATAGTGTGGATATCAAACAAAAGGATAGTTCTCATTCCAGTGGTTAAAGGGATGAGAACCTGATAATTCATTGTGCTGTTCAGGATAGTGTACAATTTAGGATTATGCTTATTTCTGAAATTTTTTTATTTAATATTTTCAGACTAGAGTTGGCTGTAACTATGAAGCCTAAACCAAGAGGATATGTGATATGGGATATCTTTCTGTATGCTGTAAATTATAATTGGTTAATAAAGGGACTGCTTTGGTCTATGGCAAGGCATCTTAGAAGTAAGCAGGAAATCAGAGCATGGATAAAGGGGAAGGAGGGCAGAGTCAGATGGAGACACTGCAAGCTGCCACCCAAGAGGGCAAGATCTAATGGAACACAGGTAAAGCCACTAGCCACATGGCAAGATGTAAATTAGTAGAAATAAGTTGTAAAAGCTAGCAATGAATATGCCTGAGCCATAGGTCAAGCAGAATATAATTAATATAAGACTTTGTGTGATTATTTGGAACCAAGCAAGTTTGGGCAGCCTATTTGGGACAGCTGGTCCAGATCTTGGAGCTAGTCCAGGCCAGAAACTTCATACTACAGATATGAGGAGAAAAAGATGTAAGCAATATACAATTTAACACTGTTTTGTTTCATTTCATTCTTGTTGTTTTGGGTATTTTCTCTATACATTAGAATCTAATCTTAACTTATGTTGATTATGAGCATCAAGTCTTCAGGATGAGAAAGTGAGATACATACCAGGTCAACAGGACAAAAGTTCAGAATCTAGCCCTTTGCTCTTACATTTTGTCAACAAAGCAGTCAGTTCACTTGACTTCACTCTGGAGTCCCACTGGTTGATATCCAAGCAAAGCTGTCTATGTTGACTGTCTATCAGGTGTACCCATCCTGCTGCCCATTTGCTCATATGTCCAAGGATAACTATGAATATGACCTAACACACTTGTAGAAGATAACACCATGTTGCAATATCAAAGAGTTGGCAGCCCTGGGCTCTGCACTGTACCTGGCACTGTGCTATAGGAACAGATCCTTGAATTCTAACATGACCAAGACACTATAGCATTACTCCCTTTTGACAGAGCAGGGGACCTCCCCAACTGCCTTGTCCCAGAGTCACACAGGTGTGTGTACCCGAACAGAAACTTCAGACGTTCGTCATTTAATTTCAAAGCTCCTTCTCTTTCTTTTTTGCCTGCTTGATGCCTCCCACCCCGCTGTGGTTCCTTATGTTGGGGAAGTCTCAGAAGTAAATAAGATAGTCTGAGCTGATTATTCTCAATTTGATGATTTGTCAACCCAGCTCCTGAACAGTAAAATATACAAAGACAGGGTTGTTTTCTCCCTCCCTCCCTCCCTCTTTCCTCCATCCCTCTTTCTTTCTTTTTCTCATTCTGAACTTTGCTTAAAAATAGTTGTAACTGGGGGCTGGAGAGATGGCTCAGCAGTTAAGAGCAGAGGACCAGGGTTCAATTCCCAGCACCCACATGGCAGCTCACAACTGTCTGTAGTTCCAGTTCCAAGCAAAACACCAAGGAAAATAAATAAAAAAGTTTAAAAAAATAGTTTTAACTGTGTATTTAAAAGCTGTGCTTCTGTCTTCATGGGTCAAGAGGGATATAGGTATGTTGGAGAAAGCCAAAGTTACATAAAAATACATAGAAAAAATTAAAATTTTCTATGTATAATAATAGTCATACCAGGAAGACTGAATTCTAAGCAGCAACTTGCCCTGCTCACAGCTTTGTTCAGCACTTGAAGATTCTAAGATGTCAAAATGGCCTGAACTCTGTGAGACAGACTTCTCTTGGCACCAAACAGATTCGGGTATGCCTGAGGACCCGATGGCTGAATCCTAGCTTAGGAGTATCTACTCCCATGATGACAGCCCTTCTTTTGCACTCACAGTAGATAGGACTATGAATACCATGCTGCCAAGCATGGTAGTAGGCACTGGAGGTCTCAATAGGACACTTAAAAGACAGGTAGGACCCTATCGCTACTGCGCAAGGTGGCAAGAGCAGCCGCATATCTGGACGTCCGAGGCAGATCTGTTGGGGAAAGGGAATTATGAGGCTGAGAGGAAGGCTCAGTCTGTCACAGGTCTGCCTTATAAACATAAAGACCTAAATTCAGTCCTCAGCATCCATATAAGTGCAAGCCTATAATCTTAACACTAGGAAGGAAGAGACTGGCAGATTCTTAGGGCTCCCAATGTAGTGGGATCAGGTGTTTTTAGCAAGACCTAGAAGTGTGGCTTTTTCTCTTGAAGACCCCTGTAAGGGGCGTGGCCAGCCCCTTCTATGACCGGTTGCTTGCTGCCTCACCTCCCTGTTAGTTCTCTGCATTCTCAGAGGAAGAACTGCTGCTGTCACTGCATGACGCAACTCAACTCTCCCAGAATTGCCCTAAGGTTTAATCTTGTATCAGTGAATGTTTCATATAAACTCCTTAATAAATATTAATCCTTTATATAATCAGTTGCCAGTAAATAATTCCTCCTTTTCCTGGTGCCCAACATGGCCAGCCCAACATTAGCCAGCCTGATTGACTCAATCAGTGAGCTACAGGTTCAGTGAGAAATTCTTTCTCAAAATGTGAGCTGGAGAAGCATTTGAAGTACACACACTCCCTCACACTCAACAAATAATAATAATAAAATAAAGAAAAGAAAACAGAAGTCAATACTATCAAGATTGGGAACCTTCTACTGGAGGCGTTTGGGCTGGCAAGTATGGAGACTTTTCTTTAAGGCCTCCCTTGTTTGTCACCAAGTAGTTTGAGTGGTCAAAGGGAATGAGGAAGTGTGTGTGGTGACATGTAGAGTGGACTCCAGCACCACCAGTCCCGGACTCTGCTGCACTTGACCATGGCAGATATCCTGAAATCTAGGGAGTCCAAGATGCCACCCACCTCATTCTGTGTACTTCCTCTCATAGGGAGCATGTGTCTACATGCAGAGTTCTCAGACACAGTGACAAAATGTGTCTTGTGCTCCTAACCCCTGCTGGACTCAGGGCCCTTCCTGCAGTGAGGTTTGGAAGTGGAAGTGTGGGGGTAAAAGGTGGGCAGGGAGTTAAAAATCTGCATAATCTGTGGAATGGATTTGCTTTGTCAGTGTCCTTACACTAGCTTGCACCCACTGTTCTTTAGCCCTGGTTCTCCTATCTGTGTGTAAATAAATATGTGAGAGGTGTGTGTGCACATGTGTCTAATGTGTGTGTGGAGCCAGGAGGTCAACCTCAGTGTCCACCATCAACCTCACTTTTTGAGACAAGGAGTCTCATTTGGCCTGGATTAGTCTATTACACTAGGTTTGACTGGCTAGCAAGCCTGAGTGAGCACCTATGCCTGCCTAGCCCTGACTTTTTCATGTGGGTTCTGGGAGTCAAACGCAGGTCCTCACGCTCTCATGGCAGCACTTTGCTGATGCAGCCATGTTCCCACCTCCTGCCTCCCTCCTTAAGGACCTATGTGATCACCCTGAGCCATGCAGGTCATCCAGGATAATCTCATTTCAAATCCCTAATTTAGACAGTCCTACAGTCATTTTCCTGTGTTAGGCAATATGTTTTGGGGACTCCTTTGGCTGCTACTTTTTCTGCCTAGTTCAGTAAATATTCAATAAGACAAAAGTATATCCACTGATTTTGTTTTAAACTTATTCAAGATATTGATGATTTGAATAAAAATGGCTCCCATAGATTCATAAGACATGGCATTATTTGAGATGTGGCCTTGTTGAAGGAAGTGTGTCACTGGGGTGAGCTCTGAAGTTTCAAATGGGCCAAGTGTCACATTTTTTCCTGCTTCCTGTTGATTCAGCACCATGTCTGCCTGTGTGCTGCTGTGAACCCCACCATCATGATAATGTACTAAACCACTGTACTGTAAACCAATCTGAATGAAATGCTTTCTTTTATAAGTGTTGACATGGTGATGTCACAGCATCACCATGTCAGCAATATAGCCCTACCTAAGACAGGAAGCATGATCAAGGATGGCCTTTTCTTGGATCTTCCTTAGAGAGCCCCACAGTGTATAAAAGCATGAAGTTCTCAAACAAACAAACAGAAATGACAATAATGGACTGTAGCCCAAACTATGAGACAAAATAAACCCTTCCTTCCTTTCATCCATCCTTCCCTCTCTCCTTACCTCCCTCCCTCCCTCCTTCCTTCCTTCCTTCCTTCCTTCCTTAATTTGCCTTGCTCAGGGACTTTATAACAGCAAAAGACAGAGTAACTAATACAATTTGCTAAAATCAAAATGATATGCACACCCACTTCCAGAGCAGCATTAGAAATAAGGCTATAACCCAAAGGTGGAAACAACTCAGGGGTCCATCAAGCAATGAAGGAATAGACGAGATATAGTCTGTACAAAAAGTGGGATATTGTTCAGCCTTTGAAAAGTAAGGAAATTCTCACATATGCTCCAATATAGGTGAATCTAAATGAAACAAGCCAGCCTCAGAGGGACTCATGCTGTAGGACTCTGCTGAGTGAGGTCTCTGGAACAGTCAAACCATGGAGTAAAGGGGACAAAAATAGTGGCAGCTTCACAACCCAGAGAGAGTAGAGAGTGGAAAGTGTAGATTTGGTGGGGACAGCGCTTCAGTATGGAAGGAGGGAAGGAGATGGGGTGGGGAGTGGTAGTTAACTACCCAACAGTGTGAATAGAGTTAGGCACTGTATGCTTCATACATGGGGAAGTCAGTATAACTTTATGATATGTATCCTTTACCATAATGTAATTTTCTAAACATACTTAAAAACAAAGTCTAACACAGACTGTTCTGCTCTGGATGATAAGGATGTGAACAAAGTCTTAAGAGAGAGCCAGTGACATACATAGTAGAGCTAAAGAAAGGATAATCTCATGGCTGGTGTCAGGTACGGACATCATTCAGGGTCTGGTGAGGCCAGCCATAGGAAGCGGAGTAGGCAGCCAGGGTCAGCGGCTGAGCTGTGATGTGGTTCCAGTGAGGAGTGAGAGACCAGGAGGCTAGCAGGGCTTCTTTCCTTCCTTGCTGTGTATTTCCAAGAATCCCCCTGTGTCAGCCTGCTGGGGGCCTAGGATATCACTCTTCTCAGAGTTGGTCTCTCCTGTTCCCATCCTGGGATCAAAGGTACCCTCTCCTCCACAGGAACCCTTGTTTATTTCCTCAACTTCCTGATGGCCTCATTTTGTGTTCCTACGCTTTCTCCTTCTCTCCCAACCTCTGGTCCATCCCGCTCCTGCTGTGCTGGAAGGAGAAGGCTCTGACCTTTCATTCCAGACGGTGGCCCTTGGGCCACATGCCGGTGGGAGCCTAGCCAGGCCCCTGCTCCGTCTCAGGCCTTATTCTGTGACTGTGGGAGATTGCAAGGAGCAGGGACATGAGTGGTCTTCTGTTCTTCTAGCCTTCCTGAATAGGATCCCTCCTGGAGCTGGGGTAGTCAGCCATATGTTTCTTTCTTGGGAAAAATAATCTAGCTTATTCTGATTATAAGCAATATATATACACACAGTGGGCAAACTTGGGTATTGCAGAATGCAAAAAAAAGAAAAAAAATAATCACCTGCTTTTAAAAAACTAATCATGTTAGTATTTTCTGGATACAGATGTACCTTGCTAAGCACTTGAGTTTAGTTCTACAATACTTTGTGCCAACAGGTTCCCAAATCCTAGAAGTCTCATATAAATGGTGCAATATTAGCATATAACCTGTGCCCTTCCTGGTTTAAATTATGTCCACATCACTCATCATCCCTGATGTAAATGCTAAATAAACAATTGTTATGTTATATTGTTTGGAGGACAACAATAGTAAAAAGGACCCTTTTATGCCCCATGCAGACATAATTTATTTTCCCCAGTTGATTGAATATACACATGCAAACTCCACACATTTGGAGGATTAACTATTCCCTCTCAATATATCTGACAGTACATGTGGATGTATCTTATCATTCACATATGTATAAGCACAGTGATAACATACTTAATACTATAAACAATAGAAAATACTATGTAATACATTTGTGCATGTGATTTGCTCTTAGAAGCTGTTTTCCTTATTTATTTATTTATTTATTTATTTATTTATTTATTGCATGTCTACATATACATGGTGTGCGCATATATGCATATTTGCACATACAGGTATATGTGTGTGCAGTTGAGGGAGTGAGTGAGGAAGCCAGAGGTTGACACAAAACATTTTCTATAGCACAAATTCTACTTGGTATTATAATAAAACTCGGAGTCAGATACTGGGGAAAAGCTAAAATATTAGAGAGAGGGAGACCAAACCATAGCCAGTTCTAATCCAGCCAACTACTCTGGCTAAACGGAGTAGGTTCTTTCTCCACAAGTCCTCAGACTGACTGGGCACATAGGCAAAGGAGAAGAACTTCTACCTTCTCCTCCTAATCTGTCTCCCCTACCTCGCCCCTCAAGTGTAGCACCTTCAATACCTGGAGAGTCAGGCACTGGCTTGAAGATTAAAGACACAAGAGACTTGGGTCATTCGTGCAAGAAGAATGCCATTCATTGAGACTAGGGCTCAGACTTAAATACCTGGGTCAGAGCACAGTGGAAATTCCCCAGGTGGCTGGAAAATTACTGACTTGGAGTAAACAACTTAAACTTCCTCTTCTGACTCCCACAGGCAGGAAGCCAGAAACTTACTGGAACTGGGTATTGTGCACAGAATGTACAGCCAGCAACTGCAGGCCTTGCCTCATGGCTCAGAGAGCAGGGAAAGGTCACGGAGAGCACTTTACTCAGGTATTTAATTCCTAGATCAACTTTCCTAGGGATAGGATTAAAGGTGGTTGCCACCATATCTGGCTCTGTTTGGCCTTGAACTCCCGAAGATCCAGAGGATGTCTGCCTCCCAAGCGATAGGATTAAAGGCATGGGTCACCACTCCCTGATCTTCATGACTTCTCTCTGTCCTCTGATATTCCAGACTATTTTTACTAAATATACAATATATCATTACAATCTTTCCTTATCACCCTCAACTATATCTACTGGGGCAAGGCCTCTGGCCAGTTCACTGAATTTGTTAGTCTTTCTGACCGTTGTGGTCCATAGATCCTTGGTCTCTACCTCTAAGTTCTGGGATTACAGGCAGCCATCACACCTAACTGGTCTTTATCTGAGTACTGGGAACATGTACTCTGGTCCTCATACAGCAAGCATATCATCCACTAAGTCATCTGCCTGTGCGCATCAGAACTGCCTTCCTGTCTAAGTCGGTAGTGCATTAATACAGTATTCCTTGCTCTGCTTTTCTCTTCCTCTCCTACTCTCCACAGTGGCGGGGTTGGAACCCATGCTAATAAACACTCTAATACCAAACTAGACTCCAAGCCATGCCCTAGCTCATCAAATCATTGTGCAGTATTCTACCATGTGGACAGCTCATTGTTCAGAATTTCTTAAACTGAAGTTCGTGGATCCTTGAGTACTTATAAGGATTTCTTTGTTCAGGGAAGAAGTTTTCTTTGTAGCCATATTTTGTAAAATATGAACAAAAAGCACCAGGTAGAGAAATTGGGGAAGAATTTTCCAATGGTAAAGAACCTGTGTAAGGTTGGGGTTTGAAGAAATGACCTTAACACATCTGGATGCTGAGAAAATACCTTTCCTGGTAGGTTTGCAGGGAAATAAGTTTCTTAGATAGAGTGATAGACATGTTGGGCTATCTGCCTTCTTCTTTATTCATGGATATAACTGAGGTACTCAGACCTAGGCAGTTTTATCTCTTGATAGAGCCAAGCCACAGCAGCTACTGGGTTATGTCCAGGTGTAATCAGTTATAGTCATCTGTTATCTGCTCATAATTCACTCCAATCATCATGCATTTACAGAGGATTTATCTGTTGCATTTTGCTATGTAGCAAATTACCCCAAGGTGGAGCAACTGAAATAACAGTAAACAGTATTATCTTTTCTGATTTCTATGGGCCCATGAATCCCAGAGAAGCTTAGCTTGGTGGTCCCAGATCAGGGTTCCACATAAGATAGAGTCTGAGAGTCTGTGAGGTCAGGTGGGACAGCATGTGACTAAGAACTTGATTCAGTCCTCAGGTTCAGCTTTCACTCACAGACCTAAGGATGCCTCAGTTCCTCACCATGTGGCCTTCTCCAGAGGACTGACTGTCTGAATATCTTTACAACATCGTAACTGACTTACTCAGAGTGAGCTGAGAGAAGCCAAGAGGAAACAAGAATTGTTTTTATGACTTGTCTGAAAAGTCACATTGTCATTTCTATAATATCTTATTCACCTATGAGTCATCTTCATTCAAGTTGACCCTATCTGATGTGTGCATGGATGTGACTATCAAAATTCAGGGATAATTGGGTACCACCCTGGAGACTGACTATCACTGATAAGCCAGGCTGACAGTTAAAGACAGAAATGAATGAGATGGTCTTGTATCTAGGAAAAGACTGTTGATGTGACTATTTGGTTGAAGGCCATCTTAAAGGTGTGGCCACAGAGATTGTCCTTAGCCTGGAGGTAACCCCTTGACTGCTATGATCATGAAGCACTGCTAGCCAGGATGGGCAGAATCAATGTTCAAGTTTATGATCTACAAGCTATCTCCCCCTTCCTCTGTGTGTGTGTTTCAGAAAAAAATCTCACTTTATTGCCCAGGCTGACCTTTAACTCACTGTATAAATCTAAGCCAGTCTTAGATTCAAGGCAATTCTTCTTTAGCCTCCTGAGTGCTATGGGGATTACAGGTATATGCTATCATGCCGAGTTTAATGTTAGTTTTGATTGGAAAGACCTTTTGTTTTCTAGCTGAACAGTTAATGTAAAGGACTATGAAACAGTGAAGAATCAGAAGTTGGTCTGTAGCTGGGACTCAGTGACTCACCCAGAGGCCATTCAACTCTTGCCCTAGTGGGTGCCTATAATGCTTCCTAAAGCAGCCTGAGACCTCCGGGACTACAGGCAATCACTTAGCTCCCTGGAATCCACCTCTTCCCTCTGTGACACTGAATGGACTATTCCTCCAGCTAATGGAGAACAAATCTGTCTCTCAGTGTTTTTGTACAGAAAAAATATAGTCTATTCTAGGGGGGGAATTGATTTCTTAAATTTTAGAATGAAGAGAGTTCTTCATTTTTTCTTGATGAGAAAATCCTTCTTGTGGAAGTGTGATTCACTGAGCTCCATGAGCTAGCAGGAAGTTAAATATCTCCTGAGGTCCTCGGAGGAGAAACCCTACCCTTTTGAAGCTATGGTTTGTAATGTTGACTTCTAAGTCTCCCCTGGCCTCATCTCCTTCTTCCAGAACTTTCTTTGATGTCTTGTTTTCTTACTAGCCCTACCTGTTAGAGATTTGTACATGGCTATTCAGTTTTAATGGTTGCTTTAAAAAAATCATGGCCAAATCTCACCTGAGCCTTTTCTGCATCCATCCCATCAGCTATGTCCACTGTGTCTCTGATGGCCACCCATTTAAAAGTCAGATCTCCCCCACACTTGTCTTGGCTGCAATGACTCACCTGCTGCTCCCAGCTGTCTGTCTTCAGGGATGAAGTGGGAACAGTACTTCCCCAAACCTGAAACGTGATTGTGGACAATTTGAAGGGTTGACTGTAACTCTGGCTTTTAATGATTTATTTCTTCAGAGTTAGTTCAGACATCCACAAGTAGCTCCCCCAGTGGCAGAGCTCGGGAATGACATGCCAAGATTTCTGCTCTTAGGGTAGAAGCCCTACCTCTTCAGCTGCTCACTCTCCATTTGAATCTCTTTGCACTCCTTAGCGCAATGCTTCAAATGTGCTCTGATCTCTCTGTCATCTAGTGCAGATGTTTCCCAGAACCAAGGGCAAAGCTCCAGTTTCTGCTGGCCCAATCAGAACAGAATCTGTTTCCCCCAGTGACACTGGAAATTCCCTCCCATCTTGGCAACCACATCACTCTGATGCCGCTCACTGATGATCTGTGGGCAATGAAAACTCTACCACGTGCTCTTGTTCAATCATGTGTTCTTGTATGGATGAGTTCCTAGCCCCCAACCCCCACTCTCCCAAGGACATGATCTAATATGTGTTTACCCAAGAGCTCTTCTTACACAATCCAGCCATAGTCTCTATCTCTTGAAGTGATTGAGAATCCAGAGTTGGCCATTCTGCTGTCCCTTTGACTTTGGATCAATAATCAGTTTGCTCCTCATATTTTCCAGAGCTTAACCCAAGTCATTGATGAACAAGTTGAATAGAACTGGACACATGACACAGCCCTGTGCTACTGAAAATCTTCTGGGGTCAGAGTTCACATATTGATGGCCCGGGTGCCAAATGAGGCCTTCAGATGTGCTATGTCTGTACTGAATAATAGTTTATGGTTGTTGTTGTTTTTTTTTTTTTTAACCTTTGAACTAGTGGCCAACACTGAATTTTTTTTTTTATTTTTTTTTTTTTAGCTTCTCCTGAACAATTGAAACTATGTTAACACTAGAACCATAATCCAGCAGCTGGAACAGCTGTATATAGTTATGTAGGCTGTAGACTGCACATTCTACATAGGACTCATACAACGAACTCATCGGTAGTCAATAATCTATGGTTCTTCATTATGGCCTCTCTCTCAACTGTCCCCTGTTATCAGGCGCAAAATCCATTCCCACTTATTGATGAGCTCTGTCTCATTCCTGAAGGTCTCCATTTAGCAGATTCTATATCCTGTTTATCAGCATCCTTTGGGTACAATCTGTCAGCTGGTTATAAATCTAACTAATTGCACCATTTCCCAGGCCATGTAATCTCTCTGGATTTTATGAGTGCTTTTGCCAGATGTTGTATAAAGCTTGGTTATTAGCGTCCATTCCATGTCCTTGACATGCCAGGCTGTTGGGACTGAAGGAAGTGGAACTTCAATGACATTGACCTGGCTCAGTCCTAGGAATCTGAGTATTTACTCCATGAAGAGCAGACGCACTATCCTGAAAACACTGATTTCAGGACTTTGAAATTGAAACAGGCATTTGTAGTCAATTCACTAAGCAAACACGCAGAAGGATGCTTTCACCCTTTGTGGCTAGTGGGGGTATACTGTACTCACCTTTCATTTCTAGGTCCTTTGGCTGTTCTCCAGAAGGTGTGAGTTGGAATCATTTTAGCAGCTCATTTTGGAATCCTTCAGATTATACTCCGAGGATGGGATAGTCTGTCTAACTAGACTCAGTGTTTCAGGCGGTCTCCAACTGATGTCATTGCCATCATCCTCTGCTCTAGTCAAGCTGAAATCCCCCTGTAGTCATTCTCTTCAAGCATGACTTCCTTCTGTCTTCTCTTGGGTTATTTGGACAGCTAGGACCATAGTCAGAGTTATAGGTTTACAGGTTTTCAGTTCCAGAGAGGCTTTTTGAATTCTATTTTCTGGTTAGGGATAGTGCCCCAGGGCACTGGACTCTTCCCCACACACACAGTCTCTAGGAACCTCTTTAATCTGCAATGTGAATTATTTCAGCTACTGCATGTTAAACAAGACACACCAGATGCTAACTAACTCCCAAGATAAGGAGAGTAAGGTTTGTAAAGTAAAATTGCTTCTTTACATGAAGTCAAGGAATGCTTATGCGGTTCAAATAAAGACACAGGACACACTCCCTCTCATCAAGGCTATACTCTCATCAAACTTGGTTGTCTGGAGATTTCCATGGCCAAGTGTTGTATGTCTTACTTCTGTAGTGTCACGAGATGCTGGAAAGTGTCATCTAGCTGTGGATCTGGGGAGCAGAGAAGGTGGTAATGACATTGCTCAGTTTCTGGAAGTTCTCTTATGATTTGAAAACCACTTTCATCCACATTAGCTCAGGCTTTCTTTTCTCTGGCCACCCAGAATATATTGATCAACCACTGCACACCCACTGTACCCACTGCACCTCCTCTTTGTCCTCAGAAGCATCTATAGGTGCTGCTGCTCATGTCTGCCTCCTTTAGCAGTTCCTCTGGCTGACCTGGTGAGACCTGTTGCCAGCCACCCATCCTATGACTTGGCCCATCTCTTGGACTATATGGTTTAAACTTCCAAGTCACTGTGATTCTTTCCCTACATATTTATCCTTTTGCCAGACACTATGTGAGCCACCAGGGACTCCATAGCAAGCAAGGGAGATGCTGCGTTCAATTCCTATAAAACAGGTCCAGAATATCTTTTTGTTTCCACTTGAAAGTTGCTTATTGTAGGAATTCATTTCATTCAGCCAATGACTTTTGGGATAACTGGCTCAATGGATGTGGTCTTGTCTGCATGCAACATAAACATTTAGGAGCAGAGAGAGAAGGGCAGGCCTCTCTTTGGTAGTGAGGACTGGTTCAGGCAGTATGGAGCAGCTTGTCCCCTGAGCAGAAGGGTAGGACTTGTCAACTGGATCCACCTAGTCTTGTATCTGTGAGTCTGTTTCCCCATTATACATATGTATATATATATATATATATACACACATATATATATGTGCGCACACACACACACACACACACACACACACACAGCCCTTTGGTTCTCCTTTCAGTTTTTTAGTCTGTTGAAATCAGAACAGCAAATGGCCTACCTGAAGAAGTACCTCAAGTGACCAGCACATGGAGGCTAGGTACAGGTCTCCTACTTAGGTCATTGTCTGCCCTTGATACTGTCATTGGGTTTGACACAGTGATGATCCTCCTCTTGGCTCACCTACTTGAGGGGTGTGGAGATCAATGGCAAGTGGAGACTCCCTCTCTGGGCCTCCCACTTGGAAATCACACCTCACGGTCTAGCTCCAAAGCTTCAGCCTATTCCAGTCTGGGGAAGTTCTTTCTTCTCTCAGACATTCATGCTGCAGACCCTGGAATCCCTGGGCTATCAAGTGTCCACCTTCCTTAATGTGCTTTGGTTCTGGTGTATCTGCAGAACAGGTACCATCTACCAAGTCCTGGCCATCATGTATGGCCAGTCATATAACTGGAGATCTTAGTCACAAGGGATGCTGTGACCTCATTATGTCTCTGGCCATCCAGAGCAGGAGACAGGGCTATACATGGTAGGAAAACTTATCCTAGACATCAGTGGACGAGGCCAATGGGCTTTCCAGAGGTGAGGCCTTCAGGACTTATTTGCATGAAATGGATTAAAATCACTTGTATCAAAAAGGTTTTAAGCTCAGAAACACTTTACTTCTTATTAGGAAAGAAGTATGTTTGTTATAAAGATCTGATGACAGATGACCTAAGAAGACTTTGTCATCATCTTCCTAGTAGCCAGATGGTTTGTGACTGACAAAATACTCAAGAAACTCATATAAAGAAGATTTTTGTTTGTTTGTTCTGTGCTGAGGTAAAACAGAGAACCAAGGTGGGAGGAGATAGTGGGAGAGTGTGGAAGGGCACAGATACCCACTTTACAGCAGCTGTAAACAAAAGGTAACAAGAGGAGATCTCTCTACAGGGCATATCTCCAGCCCTGATTTCTTTCCATCTCCTAACAGTCCCTTCAGATCTGAATCCACCTACGGATTAATCCATGAATGAAGTCAAAACATTTGTAATCCAATCACTCTCTAGTGACTGGCTACTCCAGCTGAGACCCAGCCTTCAACATTGGGCATTGCATATTAGCTGGTTTTCTGTTGCTGTGATGAAACACTATACTCAAACATGACATACAGAAGAAGGCATTTACTTTGGGTTACAGATCCAGAGATGTGAGAATATATTATGGTGGGAAGCATGGCATCAGGAAGCTGTGAGATCACATCTTTTACCACAAGCATGAAACAGAGAAAGCAAACCAGAGGTAAGACAAGGGTACATACTCTCAAGGTCCACCCCCAGAGACACACTTCTTCCAACAAGGCTGCACCTTCTAACCCCACCCTACCCCAAACAATGCCACCAACTGGGCACCAAATGTTCCAATACTCAAGCTTGTGGCAGACACATTCATCTAAACCCTAGCAATCATCACCTGACTAGAACTGCTGCCTCAGACTCATATGCTGAATCCCTTTCACCCAATGTAACTGCATTTGGAGATTGAGCCTCAGAAAATAAATTAAGTGAGGTCATAGGATCCCCACAGGATGAGGCACCTTTAAAAGAAGAAAGTTGAATGTGGTGGGTTAGTACACACCTGTAACCCCAATATTCTTAGGAAGTTCCAAGCCAGCCTTGGCTAGATGGTGAGGCCCTGTCTCAACAAAACCAAACCAAACCAAACACACACACACACAAAAGAGCTATGGCTGTAGCTCAGTTAATAGAGTACTTGCCTAGCACATACATAAAGCCCTGGGTTTCATGTCCAGCATAAACCAGGCCATGGTGCACATGCCTGTAATTCCAGCACTCAGGAAATACAGAGGCAGGAGGATCATAAATCCAAAGTTATCCTCAACGTCTTAGTGAGTTTAAAGCCAGTCAGAGACTATCTCAGAAAAACAAATAAACAAACCTGTAATGACAACAAGAACCCAAACAAAAGAGTGTAAACAAAGAAGACAGACAGAGATCTGTCTGAAAGAGAGTTGGAACACACTAAACACACACACACACACACACACACACACACACACACACACACGAGAGAGAGAGAGAGAGAGAGAGAGAGAGAGAGAGAGAGAGAGAGAGAGAGAGAATGAGACACAGCAAGAAGGTGGCTGTAAGCAGGGAATAAAGTCCCCAGCAGGAAACAAGTCAGCTGACACCTTAATCTTGGAGTTTCCAGCTTCTGTGAGAATAAATTCCTCTGGAAGAATAAATTCCTGCTGTTTAAGCCTCGGGTGTATGGTATCTTGCAATAGCAGCCCAAGCCGGCTACTATAGTCTCTGTTCCCTTCTTCTGTGTGAATGCTTATATTTTAATTACCGAAATATTAACTCCACATGCAATTAATTTGCAGATTGCCTTTTGTCTTAATTATAATATGAATTGTGTTCTCTGGCTAATTATTTTTCATGTGTCATACATCATGGCCTATAGTATGTCATATACTAACTATACGTATGTAAATATACATTCTATATTCAACATACACAGTTGAATATAGAACTTTGGGGTATTAACTATACAACATATAAGCAATATTCAATTTGGAGGGATATTTAAAAAGTTTCAAAATTTTCACTCATAAAAAGTGTAAGGAGCATATTTATATCTAAATCTGTGTATATGTGTGCTTCTTTTAGAGTATATTGTCAGATATTTTTAGTGCTATGCATATATGGATTGAATTACCCTACCGACAACTGGCACCAATTTTCCACCCACCCTTAGCATACGAGGTTATTTATTTTCCCACATCTTCAGTCACTCTGAATTTTATCATTATGCTTGTTTGGCTTGGTTTTTAAATCCAGACAGAAAGGCAGGGTGACATACTGGGCTTCTTTGGTGATTCTCAGCTGGACTGATACTGCTTTGCCACCCCATTTTGTAGCCTAACCCATCCCTTAGGAAGTGGCTTCAACATAAGGATCGCCAGGACTCCACATTCCACAAATGTGTTCCGTGATCCTCATCTGTGGCCTAGACTGTGTGTCTGTGCATAAAAAATTGGTACCCCCTGTCTGTGGGCAATTCAAAGTATATTTACACAACACTAAAGTGTTCACATTGCACATCCAACTATTCTAAAAGAAGCACACAAGCACACAGACTAGGCTTTCTGGAATGTTCTTCTATGCTCATGCTGAGGTTGGATCCCATGCAAAACAACACATGGAGAACACGCCAGAGAAGTCTCCTGTCTTTCTCTAAACAGGGTGGAAGGCGGAAGACGATATCTAGGTAAAAGCAGCATCTCTCATAGTGTAGCTTAGATACATTTTAACTTCATTTCTTAGTAACTGAGTGACCTTGGCTTTCTATCTAATGTCCCTGTATCTCCAGTCACATGACCTTGGCTATCCTACCTAATGTATCTCAATTTCTCTTTGCAATAGCAGCCTAACATCATATACATGGCACAGACATTAAATATGCTAATGTATTTATTTGTGTGTGCATAAAATATTTAATAGAATAGTTTCATTTACATAATACCCATACATTTAATGTTTATAGTAGTATTTGGCACATAAGCAATTAGTACATAGAACCTAATGTTATTACATTATAATAAAACAGAAGCCATTAAGAAATAATGACATTATTAGACCAATAAAGAAAAAGTAATTCTCTTGAGTTCCTACTTCAATGACATAGGATTTAATTAGGACATTTTTTCATAAGAGATAAAGGAAAACCTAAGATGTTCACACATTAAAGAGTTGATTTGAGAGTATAAAGAGATTCACAAATAGGTAGTCTCTCAGTACCCCAAATACTGGGTAGACTGATGATACCATTAAGCCTCCAGTGTGTTCTTTTACTTTCAAAAGGGAAGGTCAAGGGTCCTGTCTTGACTATAGATATGATGTGACTAGCTTGCTTGATTCCCCCCAAATGATAGACTGTAACCTGGAATTAGAGGTTAAAACAAACCCTTATCTTCATAAACTGCTTGTCCAGGGTATTTTAATCACAGAAATGGAAATGAGAGAAAAATAAACTCCTGCTAGGTCTCATGCATCACTTCAAGGCGCATGAGACCTCCTAATGCCACCAGAGGAACCCATCATTCCTTTAATATAGGCCTGGAAGGGACATTTATCCATATGATGACATTGCCACCTAAGGTTGCTCTAATGATTAAGTACATTAATTTGTGTAAACAAATCAAAACAGGAATCAGTGCACACAATATTCAATAAGTACAGAGTTTATTCAGGGCTGTCTCAAGGCCAAGGATGGATTTCATGCTGTTCCAATCCAGGTTGCTTTCTCCAGATCTTGCAAAGGATGGTAGCGGCAAGGTCTCTTCTAAGCCCTCTCCACTCTGTTACTTGTCTACTGTCAGTGTAGTACCCACTTCTGTAAGCTTGGAGTAGATGATATGCAAGTCTAAAGCCAGAACCAGCTCCTATGTTCCCTATATTCCCAAATATTAGGATTTTTTTAAGAGAGAGAGAGAAAGAGAGAGAGAGAGAGAAAGAGAGAGAGAGAGAGAAAGAGTGTGTATGTGTGTGTGTGTGTGTGTGTGTGTGTGTGTGTGTGTGTGTGTGTGGTGTAGGCACATGTGCATACAGGTACCCATAAAGACCAGAAGAGGGTGTCAGACCCCTGGGAGTTGAAGTTACAGGTTGTTGTGAGCTATCTAAGGTGATGCTGGGCACCAAATTTAGGTCCTCTAGAAAAGCAGCAAGCTGGCTCAACCATTGAGCCATCTCTCCAGTCCCACATGAAGATCTCAAGAGAGAAACAACACCCTCAAAGAGGAGACGTTCACATTAGAAGACATTAAACTCACAACTATAAGTGAATAGCTATCTCTTGTCCTGGAGACTCCAGCTGCAGAGGCTGGTAACCCACGTTAGCCCTGTTTTACCCTCTCTTATTAATATAGAAAGAAACGGGGGGCATCAGCTTTATGCTATCAAACAGAAAAGAAACCAGATTTTAAAACATTCAGACTTACTTTTCTTTAAAAGGTAACTTCAGAAAGCTGTCCACCCACCCCTCAAAAAGGGAAGCTGTTTGAAGCTGCCCCCTCCCCAGGCTCTACCTGCTGATTATTCTGGAAAATATTATATTGACATGAATCTTTAGGACACAAAGCCTTCGCAGCATTTGGGTGCAACCCTGTACCTATCTCCTACTCATACAGATGGGTAACTTTGAAACAATCAAACGCATTAGAAGCGTCTTAATGAGCCGCTATCAGAACAAGCGAGAAGCAAACTTCAGACAAGTGCTTTTGTGGAAATCCCACTGGCTTTGATCCGGGAGAGTCACGGCAGGGTGGATTTATTTCAAGTTTATTTTTTTGGCATACTGGTCCTCCCGAAATATTGGGAGATATCTTTCTTAGCAAGATGTGGGAGACCACAATGGTGCCATCTCTTTCATTTATCTACAATTTGACAGGAGTGCAGTTTATTAACTTAAAAAGAAGCACAGACATTATCTGAAGCCCGGCGACTCTACTGGGGATCGCTTCCCTCTTGTACCAGTGGGAGTCGACGACATTTTGAACTTCCTCACCATTAAATGCCTTCCTGAGTGGTGGGAGAGCCTTTACAAAGAAGGCTGATGCATTTATGATGTAAATTCGTTATTTTGACAGTCTTTGAGATCTGTCATATTCACATCCAATTTAATGCCTGGCCCAAAAAAAAATCCCTTTTCTTTTAGAACACTTTAAAGATTTTCAAAGCCGTTTTCATGTAGCAAGCTATTGTTATGCCTAATACATCCTGAAAAGTATTTTAGCAAAGGAATTTAGAGGATTCTGTTTTAAGTCATGTTGAGTTTTAAAACATGGCAGTCTTCAAATAGGCTTTGACCAGGCTATCTCTTTTAGATAAGTTAAAAGCTACCCTTGATTTTTGTGTATACAATTAGCCAGCCCAGATACACTAAGCAGTAGAGGCCACCCTCAGGAGCCACTGCATATGATATTGTATATGTTGGGTCATGGGCTCCTCTGCACTGTTGACTATAGAGTCAGCTGTCTCACAGTCCAGGATACACCTGATGTTTCAACCAGAGGACCATTTGCCTCCCAGAGAAACCAAGCAATATAAGAAGACACACTACATCATCTCAACTTGGAGTGGTCCTTCGATGTCTACAGGGATGCTGCCAAGAGTCTTGGATGTGCAGCCCAGCCACTGACACAAAGAATCTAGTCTAATGCTAGAAGTGGATGGATGAGAAACAGGTGAACACAGCAAAGGTCTCTCCCCCAGGCCTACACCAGCTCTGCCCAGCTATGTACCCAGCTAGCACTTAATGAAATGAGTTCTCCAGGGAGGAAGCTATGGGATCCTATAAAACTCTGTTGCCTGCCCTTGCCCTCACCCCCATTCTGCTATAGTCAGTACACAAAGAATGCCTGTCAAGTGTCACATCTAATTCTGTGCATCTTGCTTGGAATGGTTAACTTTATTCTGCACACAATTCTAACAAGCTTGCTTTTTGTTTTCTGGGTTTGGAGTATCTTAATGATCCTGTGGCTAGCAGAGATAAGGGTCCTGACCATGTCAAGTAAAAGGAGAATGAATACAGATAATACAGCTCAGTTGGTGAAGCGCTTGTATTGAAAGTACGAGGACCTACATTCTCTCCTCAGAACTGAAGTTTTAAAAAAGAACTCAGATGCAGTGTCCCACACTTACTATTCCAGTGCAGTAGGGGGAGGAACAGATACAAGAGAACCCCTGGGGCTCATTGATTATCCAGTTAGCCTGTTTGGCAAGTTCTAAGGTAATGAGAGACCCCATTTCAAAAATAAAAAAGTTAATGGTGCCTAAGGAACAACACCCATGACTTCTGGCTTCACATTTATATACATGCACATGTGAGGCACACACATGGGAGACACACACACACACACACACACACCTTGCCATGCCATGTATCTAGGAGCTGGTATGTACCAAAATGCCAGAGAGAGTGATGAAGAAAAACACTTATTGGAGGCAGCAGTCAATCAGAGCAGACACTGGCCTCAGCAGCAAGCCCAGGGATTCAGAGAACCTGGACTGGGTCCTGAATTAACTCTCTGATGCCTGAATTATGGGAAAGTGGTGCTGGGGTTGGGAGAAAATAGCTAGGCCATCTGGTGGCACTCAGAAAACTATAGGCTGTGACTGCTTATCAGCCATTGTTGCCATGGAGTCAGTCCTCTTCATCTATGCATCCTACATCCACACAGTCAACAAAATCAGCAATCCAAAAATATTTGCTTACAATGATGATACTTATAATGAACATACACAGATGTTTTTCTTATTGCTCTTACCTAACAAAGAGGAACAACAGGAACATTTATAGTGTATTAGGTATTGTTAATACAATTCATCTGGAGAAAATGCAAGATAGGTCCAGGATATGCATAGATTATATGCAAATACCAAACCATTTTATATAAATGACTTATGAATCTTGAGGCTTTGAAATCCAAGAAATCCTGGATCAGCCCCTCATGGAGTCCACAGGATAACTATTTTTCAATAGTCTTACCACTAGTACTAGCATGTACCTAAAGACCACAGCCTTGCATCAATCACCAGAGAGTGAATTTTAAAATCAGGTTTAGACTGCCTGAATAAGCATGCCCTGGGGTCTTAATCAAAATCCAGTTCATTGGGTGTATTAGGGGTTTTTTTTTCTTATCACTAGGACCAAATACCTAACAAGATGCTATTTAAGAACTGGGCTTGGTGGTGCATAGCTATTATCCAAGCCCTTGGGAGGTAGAGGAAGGAGGGTCAGGAACTCAAGGCGAGTCTGTGTTATAGAAGAAAAGGAGAAAGGGGAGGAAGAAGAAGAAGAGGAGAAGAGGAGGAGGAAGAGGGAGGAAGGGAGCGGAGGGGAGGGAGGGAAGAAGAAAGAGGAGGAGGAGAAGAAATAACTTAAAGGAGGGGGCTTTGCTTTGCCTCAGTTTGAAAGGTGCACCCCATCACTGTTGGGATGTTGGGCAGTAGAAGTATGAAGCCAAATGCTTCTCAGCAGACCAAAATGCACAGATGGGACAGAAAACAGGGTGTTCTAGTTTGCTTTTTGTTGCTGAAAAAACACAAAAACAAACAAAACAAAAACTCACTGTGACCGAAAGCAACTTGGAGGGAGGGGTCACTTTTAGGTTTCAGCTCATCAAAATGAGAAGTCAGAGCAGGAACCTCAGGCAGGAAGTAAAGAAGAGGCCATAAAGGGATGCTGCTTGTTGCCATGGCCTGTGAACAAGGTCTGCTTTCTTATATATATCATCCAGCACCACCTGCCCAGGGGTACCAGCATCTATAGTGGGCTGGACCCTCCCACATTAATCATTAGTCAAGAAAAAGCCTCGCAGGCACACCCATAGGCCAATCTGGTGTCAGGGGGAGGGTTTCTCAACTTAGGTTGATCTTTTCCTCCCTGATGATCTCAGATGATATCAAATAGAGAGAGAGAGAGAGAGAGAGAGAGAGAGAGAGAGAGAGAGAGAGAGAGAGACCCACTCCTTCTAAGATCTGCTTCCACTTCTTCCAGCTAGCCCCTACCTCCCAGTTTCCAACCTTCCGCAAACAGCACAGCAGCAGAAAACCAAATGTTCAAACACACGATCCTGCAGGGGACGTTTCACATTTGAACCATAACACTGGACTCCGAGACTCAGACTGTGGCTGCGGAGCTCAGAATCTGCAGGCAAGCAAGCTCTCCAGACAGCTTGTGTCCTGGCTGAAACAGAAAAAGTTGCGTGAATTGTCCCTAAAACGGAAGGGCTTTCTGGGTTTGGAAGTGGATGTACTGAGTACCTGGCTGAGTGCTCCAGCCTCTGGGTTTGAGGAGGGTCAATGAAGGAAAATTGTTTGGATTCATTTTGATAGAATCCAAACATCATATTTTTCAACTCAGTCTTCCAGCCAGACTAACTGCTCAGGTTCACTAATCCCCATTACAGAGTGGATTTCAGCAGAGCCCGGCTCCTTTATCAATTGGCAAGATATTTTCATCTCTTCTGAAGGTCTTCCTGCAACTCTGCTTCAAAGCCCAAACCCAAGAAGGAAGGGAAAGAGTTTCTGAGTGAGTTTACAGATGTCTTATCTCATGGGGGTGGGGACACAAGTCTGGAAGTCGGAGAAAGGAGTGCATTTCTCTTGAACAGTTCAGAGTCGGCCTAATCCATCCAGGCGATCAACAGTCACTTAAAAGATCTTAAAGATCTCTCCTACAAAGAGAAATGAAGTCCTCTACTTCTTCAGTCACTGCTGTCCAGGCTGGTGTTTTCTGATGCTTAGAACTGTCCCTTATGGGGTGTTAATTACAGAACTCTGAGGCAGATATGTGAGTGGCTGAGTCTCTCTCTCCCTCTCCCTCTCTCTCTCTACCCCCCTCCCTCCTCTCTCTCTCTACCATGTCATCTCCTACACAGACCTTTATGTGTGTAGTGTCTATATCATCAGGAAACTGTTTTTCTTCTACCTCACTGAAGAAAAGAGAAAACGACTTTGGTATCACTATTTCTGAGTTGCATCGGACAGGGGCTGCCTGGCAAAGGATGGGTTTTTACCAAGCCCCTTTTATTGCCTGGCATGATGAAAAGACAGACATACTCTTTTTTCTTACCTGGGAAAATCTGTTCTTCTCAGTGAGTCTCCATGGAGAAAGCAAATGTTACATTCCAGAGACTTGGAAAGGCTAAAGGGGAGCTAACACATAGAGACACAAGAAAAGGAGCCAGTGGTAGGTGACGAGGCAGTCTCCCGCCACAGCCCTGAGCAGTGCGCATGCTCAGGGACAGGGCTTGAAAACAACAGAACTCTAACAACTTTGGAACTAGACCTAACAGACTTGGGTCAGGTTCAGACCAGCACATGCCACATAAACCACTGTGACAGCGTTTGGGAGCAAGAGGGTGCCCCATGTTTGGTTAAACCATGGGGTGCTTCCTTTCCGGAAAGCATATTTAATCATACATAAATATAGGTTTCTTGTGGCAGGAGACCAGTTACTACGATCCTTGATTTTTCCCACAGAAGGGCCTGACTTTCTCAGTGTTGGTCCCTCAGAGTAAGAGGTTGTCTTGGCAGTCATGATATTCTGCTTGGCTCTGCAGCACACAGGGGCTATCTTCCCTTGGAAGTGTATGCTTTTTCTGCTGGATCCCTTAGGGGTGAGAGACAGTGTAGACTGCTGTCCACTGCTGTTCAAAGTCTGAACTTTGAAGGATCCAGATACTGTCTGAGCAGCAAAGAGGAGAAAAATTCAACAGTGCATACCCCTGACTTTGTTTCTATCCAAGGGGCCTCAGGAAGTTGCTGACCTGCTTTGTATCTCGGTTTCATTGTTGTAAACTAGAGAGAGCAATGAATGCGTTTCCCTTCTAGGCTTGCTTGAAGACCAGATGAAGGTTTGTATATGTGAAATATACCTACAAGAAAGATAGAAGCCAAGCCTGGCACATATCTGTAACCCTGGAACTCCAGAAGCTGAGACAAAAAAGATCATGAGTTCAAAGCCAACCTGGACAACTTAGCAAAACCCTATCTTGAAATAAAAAGTGAAACTCAAAGGCAGGGGGTGTAGTTCAGTGGTGGAGCCTGTTATACACAAGGACTTCTGGTTCAGGCTCCTCTGTATCACCAACTAAAAGGAATGTTCAGACCAGCAAGATGGCATGTAGCTGCTAAATTTGACAACCTGAGTTCAATTCCCTGGACCCACATGGTGAAAAGAGAAAACCATCTTCTGTGAGCTGTTCTCTGGCCCTGACATGTGCATCATGGCATGTGTGTATGCACTCACACAAACATTAAAAAGTTCTTTTAAGATTGAGGGCATGTAGAAATCCTAGGAGCCATATTATTCCTTTCCTTGGCTGTGTCATTAGGTGTTTTATCATCCTCTAAAATGGCCCACAGTAAAAGGGGGTGGGAGTGCACAAAGGTCTTCAACCCACTGGCCCATGGTAAGAGCAAAGAGGCCCACCCAAAGGATGATGGTGGGGCTCTGGGATGGGGAGCTGTTGTTTGCACCAGCTACTATGTACAGTGATAGGGACAGATTTGACCTTCATCTCAGCAGGGCGAGTCCATCCTGGTGGCTTCCTATGGTCTGTGTCCCATGTCACCTGCCTGCTCAGCACAATAGAATTTATTTATCTCTCATTCTATGGCCCTACTTTCTCTCCAACATAAGACACATGAACTTCCCTTACATCACTCTGCCCCTGCCCCTGCCCCTGCCTCTGCCTCTGCCTCTGCATGGGTCTACCTCTCCACGCAGCCAGCACCATCTCCCTGGAGAAAGCATCAGTGTTCAGTTCCCTGCTGGAGCCTCTCCAGGAAAGTGAGATCCTGACACTTCTCCATATCCTCTTTCACAAGGTCTCTTTGGTATTTGCTCATCTCTCCCAGCCACACTGGGCCACTTCCCCAGTCCTTCCTTGACTTGCTAGGCTCCATCTGGCCACCATACCTTTGTCCTGTGGCACCAGAATTCTGCTTCTCCTGGCTGATTCTCCCTTCTAGGTCTCAGTTCAAGTGCCACCTCTTCAGAAGATGGTTTGCCAGGCATCAGTCTCATCTCTGTGTGTATTTGCCTCGATCTGTATGAACCTTGGCCATATATCTACATGGTCTATATGTCTCCACCTTATACACCACTTCCCCTCAGCCCAGAGTAAGTCCTGGGTGCACTGGAGCATATGAAAACAAAAACTGTTTGTTTTTTTTAAATCTACTTGTTGTTTGTTTTAAACAGAGTCTCGTGTAGCCCAGGCTATCCTCAAAGTTTCTTTGTAGCTGAGGATGACCTTGAACTCCTGATCCTTCAGCCTCCACCTTCCAAATGCTGGGTTACAGAATGAATTACCATTCCTGATTTAATATTTTTAAATGAATGGTAAACCACTACCCTGGAACCACCCTCTGGGTTCTCGGATGTGTCTTAGACTTAAGAGGGAAGACTGATATGCATGTCAGGGAATGGCTTGACTACATCTGTCTTAGCGTTTCTATTGCGTCAACAAAATACCATGACCAAAAAGTTGGGGAGGAAAGCATTTATTCAGCTTACACTTCCACATTGCTCTTCATCACTGAAGGAAGTCAGGACAGGAGCTCAAACAGGAAGCACAAGTTTATAACATTAAGGGGTGCTGCTTACTGGCTTGCATACACAACCGGCTTTCTTATAGAGCCCAGACCCACCAGCACAGGGATGGCACCACCCACCATGGGCAGGGCCCTCCTCCATTGATCACTAATCAAGAAAATGCCTTACAGCTGGATCTCATGGAGGCATTTCCTCAGCTGAAGCTACTTCCTCTGATGACCCTAGCTTGTGTCAAGCTGACACACAAAACCAGCCAGTACGTCATCCCAGCAACAAGGCTTCATGTGTTTCTTAAGCCTCCTGAGTCTCATCTATGAATGAGAGCAAACTAGCCTGTCCTCCATGTTTGGGCAGAGTCAACACAGCAGTGGACTGCAGCCAGTGCTCAGTATGTGGTCACTGCTCTGGAGGACACTGGGTAGCAGCATGGGATGGGGAGGCAGGTGGTCCTAACACTTTCCTTCCCAAGTGCCAGTAATCTTCAGGTCACCCATTGGTGACTTCTCAAGGCCTGAATTAACTGCAGACATGTGAGGGAAAAGCTGACACTGGGTAGCAGACACCAACCTTAAAGTCAGTGGGCTTGCAGGCTGAGAACAGATGACTCCATGAAAAGTGACCCCCAACCATATTCAAGAGTAAGGCAAGGGACAAGACCAGCCAGAGCCAGATCAGACCACCTGACAGAAACCAGCCAGGTGTCTCCCACCCCAGAGACTACAAAAGGTACCTGGCTTTGATCTGTCAGTCAGAAGATGACAGGGCTAGACTTGAACCTGGGCCTCCGACTTCATGACGAAGAAGACTGGGGTGGTTTGAAAACAGCACAAGGGACCATATGGCAGAAAAGTAGGCAGAGTGGAGGCCAGAGATGGAGCAGAGCCAAGCACTGCGCTGGGAGGTAAAACAGAAAGAAAGGGGTCCGAGTACAGTGTAGGACCCAGTGCAGCCTGGAGCTCTGGCTATCCACCCTGCCTCTAGCACACACACACAGACATGCACACACAGACACACACACACACACACACACACATGCAATCTCTTGTCTCAAGTGCCTCCACTTGTCCCAAAAGCCCCACCCCAGCCCAGCCTGTGGAATGGCTGAGGTCACCTTGACCACGTTCCTGGCTAACTTCCCTTGTACTGGGGCTCAGTGGCCCTTGCTCCTGGCCTTATCTCCACCATCACCTGCGTCACGCAGTGACTGCCCAGATTAAAGAGCTCAAGTTGGGAAAACACTTTGAACTGCACGGATGAAAGGCCTTAAAGAAGAGTGTTGGAAAAAAGCAAAATAATGAGCCTAGGGATAAAGGGACACTCTCTGAGAGGTGGTGCCAGGAAAGTCCCTGACTTCTCGGAACTAGTGGTACCCTTTAATTCACAATGTCTGCAGTGGCCATTTTCTTTCCTCCCTCACTCTGCCTGCCCACCCCCTTCATAGACATGTAAACTTGGGGGCAAATTCCCCTTCTGCACACAGAATTTCTCTGGACTAAACAAGGCAATGTCGATACTCTTTTTCTAACTGAGAGAAAATACCCAATAGGAGATTCAGAGATAGCCTCCATTCATATAGCCAGTGTAGGCAAGAGACTTCTACCCAAAGTTTACTGAGGAAAGACACCTGCAAGGCCACTTTCTCCTTAAAGCAGCTCACAAGATATGGGTGTGGGGACACAAGGTGTCCTGGGTATCTGAAACAGTGGTTCCTGGGGTGAAAAGGATCATTGACCAGAGCTGAGTGTTCTCCTGGGCAGCTGGGAACCTGGGTGGCCATGTTTGTGCCTTTCTCAAAGGGTGGCTCTGGGTTGTCATCTGGTCCTGTTGAGAATTAAAGTGCAGACCAGGCAGAGTATAGAGCCCCTTTTGGAGTTGTCCAGAGCAGTAGTTGTAGGTGGGGATTCCAGAGCACCCCTGGGGTGAAGGATGAAACAGGACCAAGTGTGAGAAAGGAGGGATGTTGGGCTGGAGGGTTTCATGGCCCAGCAGAAGCCAGTGAAGAGCACTGCTGCTGATTGTGGAAGATGATTTTCCTAGCTGTCAGCCTCTCCTTCCCTTTTTCAAAAGTCCAAAGTGGTTGGTTGAATTGCAAATGATTAGAAGTCAAAGCTAAGGGGAAAAACGGATGCTGTCTCTCCTGTGAATTAATAAAAGCTTCCAAAAGAAGAACATTTTAGAAGCCAAAGCCCTTGCTGATGACCTAGATGGGAGTTTTATATCAGCAGCAATGCCAGAGGCATGGCTGGACTGTGCCTGCCTGTCTGAACACAATTCTTCCCTGAGTTCTTCTTTAGGGTCCCAGTGAGGAGTCAGACTGCTCCAGGGAGAAGGTAGCAGGAGGTGAGAAGCAGATGGGGTGTGAAAGAAAAACAGAAGACAGAATGGGATTTTAGGGAGACTTCCTTTTTTAAAGGACATTGTTAGGTTGTGGGGAGCATGGCTCAATGAATAAAAGTGTTTGCTTTGAAAACATGAGGATTTGAACTCAGGTCCCTGATACCCATATCAAAGCTGGGCAAAGGAGCATGCACTTGATGCTGATGTATAGAGACAGAGCTCCAGAACTCACCCAGCAGCCAGCCTAGCCATTCAGTGAGTTCTGGGTTCAGTGAGAGACCCTGGCTCACAAAAATAAGGCACACTGCAATAGAAAACACCTAATGTCAAACTCTGGCCTCCACACACAAATATATGCCCACGTGAACACATAGATATCATACACACACACACACACACACACACACACACACACACACACAAATCCATCATAGTGAAAACTAGCAGCAAAATTGTTTGGACACTGGTGGTTTGACTAGGTATGGCCCCCATGGACTCATGTTTTTGAATGATTGGTCCATAGGGAGTGGCACTATTAGGAAGTGTGGCCTTGTTGGAGGAAGTATGTCACTGTGGAGGTGGGCTTTGAGGTCTTATGTGCTCAAGTCATGCCCAGTGTCACATTTCACTTCCTGTTGCCAGCAGGTCAACATATAGAACCCTCAGTTCCTTCTCCAGCACCATGTCTGCCTGCATGCTCCCATGCTTCTCACCATGATGATAATGGACCAAACCTCTGAACTGTAAGCCAGCTCCAATTATATGTTTTTCTTTATAAAAGTTGCCGTGATCATGGTCTCTCTTCACAGCAATAGAAACCCTAAGACAAACACATGAATGTTTCCACTTTTCTAAGTATGTGTTGTAGTCTTTTCTTTTTTTCTGTTCACTGTTAGATGGGTAGATAATACATAAATAGATGATTAAGTGAGTGACTGGCCAGGCTGAGGAAGAGGTGGCAGATCAGTGGGTTAAGTGCTTGCTTTATAAGCACAAGGACCTGAACTTGATCCTCAGAACCCACTCAAACATGCTGGAAATAGTGGTGAACACTTATAACCCTGGTGCTGGGAGGCAGACAGGAGGATCTTTGGAGGTCCCTGGCCAGTTAGCCTAATGGGCCAGTTCCAGACCAGTGAGAAAAATCTGTCTATACAAACAAGCAAAAAGAGCTGGAACACATCTAAGAAACAACATACAATACACAAAATTGTCCCCAGATCCTCACCTTCAGGCATGATTATGCATACACATGTGACCCTATACACACTTCTACAAATACATATATGCCGATGTAAGAAAAGATAGATACCTGTACATTTTTGAAACACTAAAAAGTAGATTACAAACATCATGTCTCTTTACCACTTCATATTCTGACATGCATGTGTGTGTGTGTGTGTATGTGTGTGTGGGTGGGTGGGTGGTGTGGTGTGGTGTGATATGAATGATGCATGTGTCTAAATGTGTGGATGTATACACCTATACTCTCACTTGCTTGTAGAGGTCAGAACAGGATGTAAGTGCTGTCCTCTGTCAATCTCTACCAAATTACCTTGAGATAGAATTTCTCACTAGACCAGAAACTCACTTTTTGCCCAGGCTGACTGGTCAGAAAACTCTGACTATCAGCCTGTCTCTGTTCCTCAGTGTTAGGGCTATAGACATGCTTTTAAAAAAAAATCTAGATGTCAAGATTTGAACCCAGGCCCTCATGTTTGCATTGTAGGAGTTCTTACCCACTGAGATGCCTCTCAAAGCCCCATTTTCTTTTTTTTTCCCCTCCATTTTCTTACCTAGCACAATAAGTTGCCAAATTTAGGAAATTTCCAATATGTCAGTGCTTTCTCTGTCTACAGTCTATCCTATTACTACCATGGTATCCCCAAGCACTATCCTTCAGTGGCATCCGCGTTCATAATCCATCCTCAGTCATGTAAAGCAAAGACGATTTTTAGGCCTTAACTGAATTCTACCAATATCCATGCTGCCCTGCAATGGATTTCAGAAGGAATTTTTGGCTAGGGAGGTGGCTCAATGGGTAAGAGCTCCTGATGTGCCATCATGAGGACCTGAGTGTGAATCTCCAGCAATCACATTTAAAAAAAAAAAAAAAATCAGAAGCAAGCATGGCTGCATGTGCCTATGACCTCAGCATGAAGATCTGAGTTCAGATCCCCAGAACCCACTTAGAGTCAGACACAATAATGCACATCTGTAATCCCGAATCCAGTGTTCTTATGGGCATGATGGAAGGCAGAGACAAAAGAACCCCAAATTCAAGGGCCAGCTAGCCTGTATATCCAGCGGCAATCAGCAAGTAACCCTGTCGCAACAAAACAAGGTGGGAGGTGAGGATCCACACCCAAGGTTATCTGCTAACCATGCTGGCACCATGCCATGCTCACACACTTGAATGTGTACACACACACTACGCACTAAAAGACAAAAAAGATTTTCCAAAAGATGTAGTTATATGATAAGATGCAAATAAAATGTATCATGAAAAAGACGAAATATTATATGAGAGGAAATACTAAAGCTGGGGATAAGGTTATTTCACAAAGACATACAGAAAGAGTCTTGGTATTTGTTGTTGTAAACAAATCATGCTTTGCCCTTGAGCTTCCTAGCCCCCAAAGGAAAAGATAAAAACAAAATTGAATGGTCAGGACCACAGACCAGTCCCCAGTGAGAATCTCTGCCTACAGTAGCTTTTTCTTTGTAATATTGGTGTCTGTAGTTCTTGATTATAACACATACTCTCTTCCCAACTTCAAATTCAAATTCATGCCTCCTTGAGCTCCTGGCTAAAGAGAAACAGATGGAAGAAGACACTCTGGTGAATGGTGGCTTCAGACATTTGCATGTGCTTTTGCTGGTTACTTCTCCCTGTGCGGCAGAATAAGTGCCCCGTGGGCTAGCCTCGTCTTTCTGCCCCTCAGTATCCTTCTAGAGCTCAGAATAATCCCAAGTAACAGAGTGAGTGCCCAAGCGCTTGTGTTCATCTGTGAACAAGCCTCTTGAACAAGCCTCTTCTATGGAACTCATTGTCTCAGCCTTTCTTTCCTTGTAGATGTCTCACATTTTGAAGGAGCCGGAACTCTTTCTGTTCTTGAACGTGGAATCCAAGACTTCCCAGGACAGCTGGGCATCTGCTGGACACTCTGTAGTCTTTGCTGACAGATGGACACTGGAACTGGCAGAGCTGGACAGGGATAGCGGCTGGTATGAGCCGGGGAGGTGAGGACACCCGCCTGCCTCCCCTCTGAGCTGCGGCTGCACCAAAGAACCATATGGGCCACACCCGGCTGCTGCGAGGGGACCAGAGGCGCCAGCGTGCCTTGTAAGTGAGAGCGGGCAGCGTGGCTCCAAAGCGTTCCTCCCCTGGGTATGCAGAGCCTCCACAGGCGCCATGCCACGTAGTACTAGGGCTTCCAAAGGGCCATCACCACCCACACTATCCTCGACACCTGGGGGTCCCTTGGGGGAGAATCTGGACTGGCCAGACATACCACTGCAGCTACCACTGTGTGTCCTGGCCTTTCCCCTTTCCCAGCCCCAACACCAGGCTGGCTCTGTTTCTGCTGGGGATTCAGTCAACCTCCAGCACATCTTTTATTAATATTAATTCTAAAAAAATTTTTTTTCAGTGCTATTTACCATCTGTTTTCCCCCCTTGGCTGAAAATAATTGGAGATGAAACGCCCGCTGTTCATCCCCCGCATCGTCTCAGAAGGAACAATAGACACAGACAATGACTGCATTTTTTTTCCCCAAGCAAAACAAGCAGCAATAAACTCGCCTGGTTGTGCTGCCGAAACCACCTTACATCAGAGCCCCTTATCGGCTGCGGCGTTCAGGCTCCAGTACATCCTGGTCCAGAAAACATTGGGGTGCAGCGGGCTCTTTGATTTCCTATTAGGCATGTTTGCTAATTCTCCTCTGTCCTAACAACATGTGGCTCATTTGATGTTCCACTAACGTGTGGGCCATCTGTAAATATAAATAGCTGAGTCTTGATTCCATTAGAGGCCAATGAATGGAACAAAAATATTCCAAACTGACTCTGCCACAAGGCGGTGGGCCTGACAGGATTGGGCTTTGGAGGAAGGAAGGGGAAACTATGTCATTTGCTCTCTCTCTCATATACTCATGCCTTTCAGATTCCCGGATGATGCACTCTAGGCCTTCCTAGATCCTTTTAGAATAGTTCTTAACCTTCCTAATGCTGGGACCCTTTAATACAGTTCCTCTGGTGTGGTGACCCCTAGCCATAAAATTATTTTTTTTGCTACTTAGCAACTGTAATTTTTCCCACTGTTACAAATCATAATCTAAATATCTAATATGCAGGATATCTTATATGTAACCCCCAGAGGGGTTTCGACCCACAAGTTGAGAACCTTTACTTTAGAAGCACAGAAATATATGTCAACTGTTGGGAGGGTCCTTACAAGGAAGCAGAGAAATGACATAAAGCTTGGACCAGGGACTGAGGAGATGGTTTAGTGGACAAAGTGCCTGCCCAGCAAGTGTGAGAGCTGAGTTCAGATCCCTGGCACCCATGTGAAAATGGGCATAAGGCATATCTGTAACCCCAGTACTGAGGGATTGGGAGTGAACACAGGCAGACTCCTAGAGCTCACGGACAGCCAACCTGGAAGAACCGATAAGCTCCAGGTCCAATGAGATGGAGAGTGTGTGAGAAAGACACTCAACATCCACTTTTGGCCTCCACACAACCACACATGTGGGAACAAGAACTCAATTCAAGCTCATATGTTTACGCACCCATATACACACAAATATACAACACAGAGACACACATCTGTTCCAAGAGAAAAGGAGCTGAGGCCAGAATGAACAAGAATAGTCAGCGTCATGGAGCTTGAATGAAACATGCAAGGTCCGAGTGCTCAACCACAGAGAAAGTAGCCCTCAGCAGTGAGCCTTGGTGATGCTTCAGTCTGAGTCACTGGGGCTCTGATGGATGCTTTGTGGTTCTGATGCTGAATCTTTATCCTCCTAAGCCTACCCAGAAACTCTGCAGCTCAGAGTGGAGCCATTTGCCATTGCTACACAGGCTCCACACAGCCAGGGCTGAAATCTTACTTCTACATGCTTGGCATTTTCTCCAGCACTGAGCCCCTTCCCACAGGGTTCTCTGTCTTCTACCCGAAACTTGGAGAGTCACACAACTGGATGGGCCCTTATGAATGTCTAAGCTTGCCCCTCAACTTCTGCCTTTCTCCCCACTCCTTGAGAAAAATAAAATTAGGATCTTTTCAACCTAGGTATAGACTGCAGGTTTGTGTTCTTCTCTTCAATATCTCAGATAATCTGTGCAGTGACAGTATTTCCAGGGGTGGGAGTGGGGGCTTTGTGATTAAAAAATGCAAAGATAGAGCCCTTGTCCTGTGCGTGTGCTTATATGCATTTGACCACCTGTGTGTGGGATGTGCATGGGGACCAGAGGACCACCTCCACTGTTACTTTTCAGGTTCTGTCCATCTTTTTATCTTCCACTCTGGGCACTGAGCCTAAGGCTTCATGTGTGCAATGCAACTGTTCTTAATCAATTCACATCTCCAAGATCCATCCCTCACTGGCCTAGAATTCAGTTGGGGCTACAAATGGGCAACCCACCTACCGGTCTCTTTGCTTCTCCAATGCTGGAATTACAGTGCATCATTATGCCTAGTTTTGTAAGGTTTTCATTTGCTTGTCTGGTTGCTTGTTTTTAAGTGTAAGCTGAGGCTCTGAACTCAGACCCTTGTGTTTGAAAAGCAAGCATTTTACCAACAGAGACTTCTCCCCAGTTCAGGGATTAATGGCTTCAGAGTCAGGTGTTCACTTTAAAACAGAGTGAAATACACACCAGCATTTAAACCACTCAGTCACTTGTGAGTTTGTTACAACTAACAAAGATGCCTCTCAGCTCAGGGAGAATATACCTTTCCTGTGTTTCCTTAAATTTGCCCTGGGAACAGCTGCAAACCCTGCCTGAACCTTTCCAAAACCTAATCTCCCAGTCACTGCATCTTCCAGCACCTCAACAGCCTCTGGATAGTCCTTTCCAACTTTGGACCTCATCTGTCATGCTACATCTATTTTATTCCCTGTGAGGCTTTTCAAACTCCAGCCCTGAGGGTTTGGAAGGTCGGGCAGTGTACCTGTATACTAGCTTTTCTGGAAATATCTTCCAAGTCCAACAGTGTGGTGCTCCACATCAGAAAGAATCCTGCCTAGAACTGGAGAGATGGCACAGGGGTTAGAAGTGTTGGCTACTCTCACAGATGACCTGAATTAGGTTCTCAGCACCCACTGATGTCTCACAACTGCCAGTAACTTGAGCTCCAGGTGATTCAATGCCCTCTTCTGGCCTCCCTGTGTATTGCACACTTATGATACACATACATACACATGCATACACATAAATACAATTTTTTAAAAAAAATCTGGATACATAAAAGGCAAGGAGGTTGGGTCAGTAGCTTTCTTAAATCAATCTGTTTAGACAGACAAGTTTGAGATACTGAGTGTTAGGGGCAGAGTGTGTCCCTAAATTCACATGTTAAAGTCCTAATGAGGCCTAAGTAATTAAGGTGGTAATTAAGATTAAATGATATGGACTCTGACCTTGTAAGATTAGTATGTTTGTATAAAAGAAAATCTGTCTGGATCTCCCTCTTCTTCCTCTCCTCTCTCTTTCCACTCGTCCTTCACCCCTTCCTGTCCCCCCACTTTGCCCTCTCTGCACACATACCAGTGGGAAGTATGAATACAGTAGGAAGGCAGCCATCTATAGTTCCACAAGCTGCTTGACCTTGACCTCCAGCTTCCAGAACCCTAAGAAACTAGATTTCAGGTGTTTATGCTACCCTGGCACTATTATTTTTGTCATAGAAGCTATAAGAAATGAGCATACTTTTTTAAACCAAGCAGGCTTTTAAAAGAACTTCATTCATTTCTTGACTCATCTATGTAGCGGGAAATCAGGAACTATATATGTGAACGATCGCGTCATAGGACTGGAGACGATCAGGGCGTGGTTAACTGGAAAGGATTCCGGAAGTGGACCTTGGGGGAGAGGACCAAGACAAAAAGCCGTCATTCTCTCTCGAGAGTTCCCGACCGGGTGCGCAGTTCGGCCCAGCTGCGTGGGAGTTCGGACGTATGGTGTGGGGATGAGGAGTTTTCCTTAGAAAGGCTCCGGCGCGCTGCAACCTTATCCTTTCATTTTCTCTTAAAACCATCTCTGTTTTGTAAGGGATTTTCACAAAATAAACCCCATTTAAAACATATCTCACGGCGGGTTTTTACCGTGATACATCTGGTTCATAAATACCTCCAGCCTTTGAAACTGTGTGAAATGCACACCAGTATTTAAACTACTCAGTCAATTGTGAGTTTGTTACAACTAACTGAGCTAACAAAGATGCGTCTCAGCTCAGGGGGAAAAAATGCCTTTGCTGTTACCTAATGTTTGCCCTTGGAAACAGCTGCAAACCCTGCCTGCACCTTCACAAAGCCTGCATCTCCCAGTCACTGCATCTTCCAGTGCCTAAACAGCCCCTGGATATCAGGTGTCCTCTGCACCTGTTTGATGATGTGCACTGTGGTTCTCAGATGGTCCCTGTTATATCTACTCCTCATATCCAAAGGACGAGACTCATCACACACATGCTTGGAGTAGCACTCAATGATGCTTTCATCCCATCGGGAGGTAGGTCCTTTAGATGCTACACTTATCATCCGATTCAACAAGGTACTGAGTGCTATGCTGAACATTTTTGAAATATTCAAAAACAAAAGTAAGGCAAAGATATTAGGAGAAGATATCCATGTATCAGGAAAAGGAAGGCGCTTTAGAATAGAGCTGACCTTGACTGAAGACATGCTGACCACTACCATCTCTGATTAGCTTCTGTGAGCTTCCATCTATTCCCAAATAATACAGAATACTTTGGAAGCTGCCAACACTCAAAATAAAAATAAAGTACTTGGTACCCACAGCATCTGTCAAAGATGAGAGACATTGTTAAGGCATATACAGACCATGCCCTTGATGGGCAGAAATCAGAGACTGCAACTGCTCTAATCCAAGACTCATAAGCTAAGCAAGACCCATAGTCCCTTCCCAAGGCTGCTTCCTCTCTAGAAACCAGCATTCTACAAAGGACTATATCTGAAAGGCCCACAGAGCAACTCTAGTCTAGGGATGTGCTCTCCTTCCTCCACATGGGATCCACCGCCAAGGCTATAGAACTTAATCCCCAGTATCCATTAATTTATTGCTGAATGTTATATACTAAAGCAGAGATGTGATTACAAAAACCTAATTCCACATGTCCCCTCATCTGACAATAGCCACTGTGTTCTTTGATCTACTAGAATGTTCAAGATGGGGTAGATATTTGTTTCCACACTTTGGTCTGCTCTATTGTTCCCTGATAGAGCTGGCTGAGCTTCTTCAGGCATGTGAGTTAAGAGCGCCTTGCCAGGTTCTCTATTGGTGATTCTGGAAGAGGTACTTCAAGGCTCCAGGTTTGGATCTTGTCCTTATACTACTGGGTAATTAAGAAGGTTGTAGATTGCTTGAGGCCTGACAATCCAACAAGGGCTGGGTGTTTTAAACTATAGAAATGTACTGGCTTATAGCTCTGAAGCCAGAAGTTCAAGGCCAAGTCTAAACAAGGCTGGGTTAGGGTTAGGAGGCCTCGCTCCTGGGTTTAGCTATCCACCTTCTTCCTCCAGCTTCATGCAGTCTTTCCTTTGTGAGGATCTCCTTGTCCTACTATACTTTTTTTTTCTTACAAAGATACTGGTCACAACCAGTGAGAACCCAGTCCAGGGACCACCACTAAATGCCTCTTCAAAGACTTAGTCTTCAAATACAGTCATAACTTGAGGGCACAGATTAAGACTTCAGTATGTGAATGGGGACAGATGATGCAATTCAACTCAAAACTCAGGGGTCATTCAGTGCAGCATGAGATGAGAAAGGCTTTTTCAAGGACTTGGTACCTTGTTGGAGTTATGGCTGAAATAGCTCCAGACTACCCAGTCTTGAAGCAATGACAAAACTCCTGTGTTAGACCTCAGCTTTTTTGTATGAAAGGCAGGAAAATTATAGAACCACTAGGTCACCTACAGAAGCTGAAAGTGGTCATATGAAGTGTACAGTCCATACAATCTATTGGTTATTACTTCCGGGTGACTCCTAGTCAGGTCACAGATGAGATAAAGGCCTGAGATAAGGTTAAGTATGTGCTTCAACTAGGGTTTGTGTTTTCAGACTTGCCTTATGTTTTTCTTCCCAAAGCAGAATAAATCTCATTCCTTTAGTCTTTCTGCATGGATGGATCCCAGTTTCCATCTCTTTGAGCGTGTCTGTGGCTCTTGCCTGGATCCACTCCAGCTTCTGCAAGCCTTTTCAAGACGGGGTGACACAGACACACTCGGCATTGTAATGAGGAGTTTACTGACATGGGACCGGCGAAGGGGATGACTTGGGGCTCGTGGCACATCATGGTCCTTTTATGTGTGCAGAATCCAGCCAGCTTTGAAGCAGGCAAAGGCGCTTCGTTGACTACCACCAGATGCCCTGGATTGTCTAGGACAGGCTTCTCAGAGCTGGTTCAGATTTCAAATAGTCTACTTGACTGACGCCATAAACCAGTAAAGTGTCCCAGAAGTTCTAACTATTCTGCCCCACACTAGAGGTCCCAGAGTGCCTCTGACATATGAATACAACACCACATGTTTTCCTAACCTGGCAGGGAACAGATGACATCCTAACATGTTAAGGTCACACAATGGCAGTCCTGGGACAGGAAAGCTGCTTTGTTTCAGAGATCTTTTCCTTAAGTGAACTGAAAGTTGTATCTCATACAAGACTTTTCTAGTATGTTCCAGAATATTCTAGTTGATTTTCATACTCAGAAATGAGGCTCCCTGGGATAATCTTGCTCATTTGTCCCTAGCTTGTGGACATGACCTTCACCGGTCTTTTAAGGGTGCCTCTGCCAAATTTTAGCACAGAACCTAGGAGAGACTCACCTGCTGGTTGCTGACCAGTCAATTGGAAGTTGGACCTATATTCATCCCTAACATATGGTGGCTGCTTTTAGCTGTATGTCACCTTATAATTGTCCTATTGAATTTCATCCGGTTTCTGTAGGGCCATGTTTTCAATTTGTCACGGTTGTTTTGAATTTTATTCTTGGCTCACTGAGTATGAGCCACCCCACCAAATTTAGTATCGTGTGAAGATCTGATGAACACATCCCCCGTTCTTTTGTTTTGAGACATTAGATGGGCCCAGCAGCTAATCCCTAGAGAAGAAGCACTCTTTCAAGTAGATGTTTCATCACCGATTATGCAATGAGAGTGATCTCTTCAGGGCTGTAGACATGTGCGTTCATTTGTGAACAGTCCTGGAGTGCAGATAAGCCTAAGAAGGAAGTAAAAATCATTTGTTTTCTCACCAAGCAGATGTAAGACTGTCATTTGATGTGAAACTATGTTAAATATATATACATATATACATATATATATATAAATCAGCAGGGATTAAGGGGTATACATTGTACTGACAGGGTTATTTGTGAACCTGATAACATAGCATGTCCAGATAGATAGTTACTCATAGACACTACATAGATATCCCAAGTGAAAATTGTTTTCATATAATGATTGTATTGGCATCTCAAACTATATTCCTTAACTGCTAGCTCAAGGAAACAGCTAAGAAAACAAGAAAGGGCATGGTTAATTTCTACAAGAATAGCAATTCAGGTGGACTATGGTGATGTACACCTTTAATTCCTATACTGGGGAGGCAGAGATAGACAGATCTCTGTGAGTTCAAAGCCAGCCTGGTCTATATAAAGAGCCCTAGGCCACTGAGAGCTACACAGCAAGACCCTCATCTCCAAAACAACAAAATAGAAAGACTTTTCAGAACAAAGAGATGGCCAAGGAAGGAAAGGCCCCCCGCCACCAAGCCTGACAACAGAAGTTCAGTCCTCAGGATCCAGGTGGCGTAAGGAGAGGAGCAACTTCTATAGGTTCTCAGCTAGCCTCCATTCAAGGTGTGCCATAGCATGCACGCGTGCGCACACACACCATACACACATACATACACATACATACACACATACATACTCATACACACATACACCATACATACATACATACACACACATACATACACACACACATACATGCACACACATACATACACACACATACATACACATATACATACACACATACCACATACACACCACACATACACATACACACACACATACATATACACATACATACACACACATACACACACATAAACCACACACATACATACACACACACATACACCACACACACACACACACCATACACACATACATACACATACATACACATACACACAC
>PVIH01004126.1:107714-146491 GCA_004025045.1 Sigmodon hispidus
CACACACACCATACACACATACATACACATACATACACACATACATACTCATACACACATACACCATACATACATACATACACACACATACATACACACACACATACATGCACACACATACATACACACACATACATACACATATACATACACACACACCACACACACACCATACACACACACATACATATACACATACATACACACACATACACACACATAAACCACACACATACATACACACACACATACACCACACACATACACACACACATACATACACACACCATACACACATACAGACACACATACACCATACACACATATACACACACACATACACCACACATACACATACATACACACATACACCAAACACACACACATACACCACACACACATACACATACACCACACACACATACACACACACACACCATACACACGCACATACACCACACACACATACACACACAAAAAAAAGATATAATTTATAATTTTTGAATTTTTACTATGCTGGCCTCTAGGAGCGCCACCAAACCTATAAACTATTCAGAGCTCTGATCATTTCTATAGTGAAATAATAATACTTAATAAGTAAAATGAAGCCTTCTGGTCAGTTTCTAACTCAACATTTCTCCAATTTAGTTATCTATAAATATTCTGTTTCTGGAATCCATGTCTACTCTTTTGACAAATGTGTGGAGAAATGCTGTGAGGGATTATATCAGAATAAAAAATAATAGTGACTTTTAAATTTTCATTTCATTTAATATTGTTGTTGATGATGATGGTATGTTGTGTTCATGATGGGTAGAGTGTGCCTGCCATGTTGAATAAACTTTATGAAGTTCACTCTCTCCAACTTAACATAGATGCTGGAGGTCTGACCAGGTAACCAGGTACCTTTACCCATTGGCCTAAGTTATGACAATTTTTAGAAATATTTGACTTGAAGTCAAGAGATAATTTCCCATCTCTGCCTACTCTCCATGAGTAATAATTCTACCTTAGAAGATAGTGGTGGTGTGTGAATTAAATTCCTTTCCTAGTTTTGATCTGCCGTGACCCTCCCTGAAAGTAAAAGTGAATTAAAATGAAATTGGTTGAGACAATGAGATCTTAACAGTGCTGTTCTCTTCCTTCCCTCTGTCTCACAGTAATGCCATGCTCTACCTCTCTCTACTCCGGCTGACTCAGTAATGCCATGCTCTACCTCTCTCTACTCTGGCTGACTCAGTAATACCATGCTCTACCTCTCTCTACCCCAGCTGACTCACCCGGCACTTACCACTCCTTCACAACAGGCAGTAAGCAGGGTTAATGTCACTTGCCCTACAGCCAAGTGACTGGTGTCAGGGTTAGAACTAAAGCCCCAATGCTCTCCTGGAGGATGTTCCCACCCACATATTTTCCGGGAAGGAAGGAGTCTCTGCTTCTTCTACCCTAGGGGACCAGGCTTCTTGCCTCCTTCCTTCTGATGTTCTCACCCCTACAGCTTCAACTGTGCTAAAAATGGTGGTTCCTCCTGATGATGCCTTGACATGGACTGGTTCTCAGTGAGCCCACAACCACCTCTCCACAGCTTTCTCTAGTTTGAGAGAAGCTTCTTTCCCCCAGTTGCTTCCTTAGTGGGGCTAGGGTAGGTGAGTGGTGGAGGCCACACAGGTTTGTAGTCAGTGTCTCCTGATGGTCTACTCTCCTGCATATAAAATAACCAAGTGCCTGAGGATACACATCATAGCACAGTGCACTTTGCTTATACTATGCTGATTAATGTTCAACAAGGATCCATACCAAGTGACAGTTCTAACATCTGTATGGGGGCGGTCCTGGTCTCCTGGACTCTCCGTTAAATGGCTCGGTAACTCTGTAATGGTGTTAGACCTTCAGTTCACAGACAGTGAAGGAAACAGGGAGTGCTGCATTTTCCCAAAGCCCCACAGATAGTGTGGGCTAGGAGGGGAAGCAAAACCAGACCCTGCCTTTCTCCTGAGGCTGTGTGCCTTCCTCTTCACCTTTGACCTTCCCTGTGTGGCATACAGAACCAGCCCTCTCTTGGGGCCCCTTTAACTTGCTGGCTCCTCTCTGCTGTGCACTCCTATCCATCCCTCTGGCCTTTCACACTTCATCTGGCTTTTCCTGTCTTCACTTCTCCTCCGACTCCCAAAATGTTCCTCCTGTCTTCTCCCAAGGAGCCCTCAGGATGTTCTCAGGCAGCCTGTAACAGGAAGGGTTCAGTTTCAAAGTAGACCTCCTGGTTCATGTCACCTAACTGTGTAACAGAGCCACCTACCGGCTGTCCTAAGCAAAGAACCCCCGAAGACTGGAAGCTGCCCAGGTCCTTTAACGCTGGTACACACAGCAGTTCTATAAAATTCCTCTTCATTCTTCCCTGTTCTCCGCCCAAGCTAAGAAGACCTGAGAGGACCTTTGTCTTTCCTCCCATCCTGCCCTAAAGACACAAGTCAAAGGAAAGGAAAGGCTTTGATGACAAAGCCTCAGTCACTGTGTGAGGTTGATCGTAGCTTGGCCAAAATGCCCAGAAGGCCCTAGGCAGAACCATTTACAGCTAGATGAACAAAGAATGACTTTTCTGGAATGCAGATGGAGGAATGAGATGGCTCAGGGCAGGTCAACCTGATGTGGGCCGTGTTCTCAGTGGGGAGAACAATCCTCCAGGAGCCTGTTGTCTCTCTCCCTCCCCTTGATGAGAGTTTATAGATTTTTCATCTAGGACCCAGTACATCTGATGCAGAGAAATGAGTCTCACTATTCTGGTTAACTGATGTAATTTGGCAGTTCAAATATTAAGCTATCAGGAGAATGAAGACAGAGAGACAGCCACATACTAGAAACTCACTAACCTAGAAAACAGACAAGAAGATAGTTTCCTGGGTGCTTTTTCATAGGACAAATACCAGAACCAGCCCAAAGCCCCATTATCCTATCACTATCCCCAGAGGAAGATATCAGAGCCAAGGCAAGGTATACACAGGTGTGGTAGACAGCTGTTTCTAAAGAGTATCTGCCTTTGTCTAGCCATGCTGAACACCTCCAATCTGTCTGGTTCATTTTTCTGAGGCTCCATTCTCCAGCCAGCTACCTGGTGGCCATCATGGCTCCCAACTGTACCATGGGCAATGCTGAGACATTAATGGCAAGCTCAAAGTCATGATGGCCACCACTCTTTGAGCACCCTGCCTAATGCTGAAGAATGTAGTCATGGACATCAATCCCACTAGCGAGGCTCTGAGCAGCTTCATAGATGTAGACCACAGGAAGGTCCTTCATGGGAAGGAAAGAAGAGCATGGAAGCAAAGGAGAACCAGCACCTGTGATTTTCTTCAAGACAGTCTCAATTATAATTGTCTAAGTCACCATGGCAACTAAAAAAGCTTCGAGGAGCAGGAGGAGAAAGAGGAGAAAAAAGATATTTTATTTTTATTGAAAAATATTTGCAGATAATATATTTTGATTATGTGTTCCCCACCCAATCCTCTCTTTCTCCATACCCACCAAATTTTATGTTCTTTTTCCTGCTGCCTATTTTTAAAAGCAACCAAACAACAAACAAACAGACATAACAGGTAGCATACACACACATACACACATGCACACACACATACATACATGCACACACATACACACAGGCACACACACACACACATGCACACACACATACATACATGCACACACATACACACACATACACACAGGCACACACACATACACACATGCACACACATATGCACACACACATTCACACACACAAGATGGAAATCAAAATAAGCAAAAGACCAATAAGACAAAAAAAATATTCCCAAACAAAGCAATATGAGACAAAAAGTTCATAAAATAGCATTGAATTATTTTGTGTTGGCCTGGCCATGGGACCTGTCCTGGACTGTGGTGACTATATCCACAGAGACTCCATTTGAGCAAACTGGTTTTTCCATAACCCTTAGGTATCAATTACACCTAGCTTCTTGGGTAGGGCTGGGAGCCCATGTTATCGTCCCCTATTCAGTGCTGGGATCTTGACAGTGCAGGGCTGTCACAGTATCCATGAGTTCATATGTGCATTAGTCTTATGTTTGGAAGACACTGTTTTCTTGGAATCATTCATCATCTCTGGCTCTTACAATCTTCCGCCTCTGAAAAGGAGGGGCTGTAAAGGTCTTCATGTGTTTGACAGGTAGAAAGGAGAGACTAAGCAGGACAATGAGAGAATATTGGCCCATATGATTGAAAGGGGAGGTGAGACCTGTGGACATAGGTCTCCAAAGCCACAGCTCTAGCTGTATGGAGGCAGGTTGTATGAAGTGGCAAGGACCCGGCTGAGGAGTCTGGGCTTCCTCGGGCATCATGAGATAGTCATGGATGCCTCTTTGATGAAGGTTTAATGGAATCTGAGCATTGAACCTGGAGTTTTTCAGAAGGAAGAGACAGAAGTCAGGAGCTGGCCCGAGCAATTGATGTAGCAGCCCTAGGAAAGTCACACAGTAGGACTGTGCCACCTGCTCTCCCAGAAATTCAGGTGCTCAGAGCCTGGGCCTACCTGGTGTCCAATCAGTTTGCAGAGAAAGGCCTGTTTGACTGCTTCTCCCTGGTGCTTTTAATAGAGTGAAATTCCAAATGTGGGGTATTTCTAAACAGGAAACAGGACTAAGGAAGGTCAATGGAGTGCTGAGTGCTCAAAGTCTGAATGAAAGCAGAACACAATGACCCATCCAGCAATGCTAGTATTCAATACGTGTCATCTGAAATCTTCTAGTGCCACATTAAAAAAAAGTAAAAAGAATTTTTGGGTGATGCCTCAATAAAATGTTGTCTTGAAGGAATGAGGACTTGAGTTCCATCCTCCACACTCTCATAGAAACAAAAATCTGAGCACAATGGTATGAGCTTACAGCCCAGTGCTGGGGAGCGATAGAGACATACCGGCTTCTGGTGTATGATGAGTCCATTTCTCTTTGTGTGTGTGTGTGTGTGTGTGTGCGCGCGCGCGCACACACACACACACACACACACTCATGAATGCACACACACTTTCATAGAGATAACCTTCTCCTTCTCTTCTTCCAGCCTAGCCTATATGATAAGTTCTGAGCTAATGGGAGATCCTGACTCAAAAAGGCAAAACCAAGGTGAGACTGAAGAGCTTACACTATGATAAAGATCACATACTGCTCTTGCAGAGAATCTGAACTCAGTCCCTCATCTCTGCATAAATAGGCTTTCCCCAACATGTTGGGTAGTTGTAGTTTACAAATGCCTATAACTCCAACTCCAGGAAATCCAACTCTGGCCTCCTCAGATGTGCACACACACACACACACACACACACACACACACACACAGGAACATACATATGTTCACACCCCCCTCACACACACCCCAACACACAAAAATTAGAAAGAAATAGATAAAATGAGTGTTGTAGAATATTTGAATTAGTCCAGTAGATGCAAAATAGTGTCCTTTTAACATGGAATCAAAATTGTCACTGAGTTGTTACATTTATCTTCAAAATCAATGTCAAAATCTGGTGCGTATTTTGTTCTTAGAGTGCCCAACTCAAATTGGACCAGATCTGACGCACATGTGGCTACTGGCCACCCAGAAGAGGATGCTGACCTCTACAACATCACTTTTCATGTCTGAGCAACTTCAGTCCCTGGGAACAATAAGGACAGCCTGGGTGCTCACACCTTGGAGTGAGCAGTGCTATTGGGCTCTTGTGGGTAGAGATGATATGTGCATAGAACAGACATCCCACAGGGATGACAAGAGTTTTCCATGTCACCAGGGAAGCCAGTGCTCCCCCACAATGCCAGAGGATGGTCAGAGCCATGTGGACAGGGCGATGCCTCTGCAGACACTCCCTCAAGAACCCGCCTCAGACAGGGCAGGCTTCCCGGCGCCACTGTCAGAACTTCCTGGTGTTTTGTGATATGGCACAGGGCTCCACCCAGAGCTGTTCAGATAAGCTAGATTGTGTCCATAACGATAACAGTCCCGCAATTACCCTCCACCACCCCACCCAACCTCCACCTGGCAATTGCCGTGTATTGTTGCTCCTGTACAGGGAAAGCATTTGATGGAGAATGATGGAAAGAGAAGAACCTGCAGTTGTAAAGTGTGCAACCTACATAACTACATGACAGCTACACTTCCAGAGATAAGGGGCCATGTTTTCATATCACATCATCCTTCTTGGTCATGGCTGTATTCAGAAATCAAGCAGGTGACAACCAGACATGTACCAGAAAAGAGGCTTTCACTTTAAATTTGGGAGCCACAGTCAAAATATTGAAATTGAAGATACCTATCCAGGGTTATTTTGTTAAGATGAGTGGTTAGGGGGCTCAGCATGTAAGGGTATTTATCATATAAGCCTGACATCCTGAGTTGGCTCCCTGAATCCTACAAAGAGAAAACTGACTGCCTAACACAACCTAAAGTTGTCCACTGACCTCACCATGAGGATATGATTCTAGAGTACCTGAATTCACTCACACACACACACACACACACACACACACACACACACACACACACACACACGAAAGCTGTTCCCTCCTCCCATGCCTACAAATATTTATCGTAGTGTAAAATTGTTAGCTCATAAAGCAATTGGGTAAACAAAGGCAGAAAGATCAATGCCTGGTGTTCGGCAAGCTCTGCAGGAAACCAAGATAAACTCAGAACAAACCGTTTCCAGTAGAGCCAGCCCAGTTGATATTAACAGGTGACCCGATTTAAAACAATCATCATAAAAAAAGGGGCATTTCCGAGGTCAAGTGAAGTGCTTGCAAGCTGTGTCTGTGCCAGATCTCCAGATCAGACACTTTCTTACCTTGAACTTAGCACGTGCCTGGCATCCCAGCCCTCAGGAGAGAGACTGAAGCAGAAAGACCCTGGGCTGGGTTCTCACTGTGTTTAGATAAAACACTAAAAATGACCCTCCTCCTTGCTCTCTGTGTCACAAGTTACTGAGGAACCTTGTGACTCAGTTTCTCTGTTTGCAAAATGGATGGAAAGATAGCAATTCTTACCCTAGATGGTTTCAGGAGGAATTTTAATAAAACTGGTGTGTGCAAAGAGCTTAGGCTCATGCTTCCTGCAGAGTAAGCATTCAATAAATGTTTGTGTATGCCGTGTTTAAAGATATGTGTGCATTTTGTTTACCAGTGCAGAACTTCTCAACAAGGCCTTTAACAAGTACAAGTTCCCTGTGATTTTCCTTCCAAGCAGGGACTAGAAGAAACCGCTCACTGCTTCCTAACCTCACTTTACCACTGTTTTAAACAAGGCTCCCTAGAAAGCAAAGTCTGCAGTGATGAGAAATAGCTGACACTTTGTGAGATGCAGGCTCAGGGCAGTGCAGAGCAGAGAAGGGAACCCCAAAATGGATGTCATGCCTTTACAATGAGGTTGTCCAGCAATGTGCCCACTGACAACACAAGATCTCTCCAGACTGGCTCCAAGGAAGACACGCTTGCCAAAGCGGTACCCTGAGTAGAAAAGGAGCCCTTATTTATCTAGATCGCTCCAGGTCTTACTGATAACTTATCCTTGTGAGAGCCCGACAAAATCTAGTACAGGCACTGGAGAGGTGGCTCAGTAGGTAAGAGTGCTGCCCCCTGCCTGCCCTAAGGACTCTTTTTTTTTTTTTTTTTTTTTTTTAAAAAAAAACTTTATTTATTTATTTATTTATTTGCCTGGAACTGGAAGTACAGACAATTGTTAGCTGCCATATGGGTGCTGGGAATCGAACCCAGGTCCTCTGGAAGAGCAGACGGTGCTCTTAACCACTGAGCCATCTCTCCAGCCCCCACCCTAAGGACTCTTATCACAGCAGATCAAAGGCTCACCCTACTGCAATCCCAGGTCAGCTCATTCCACCTGCAAGGGTTCTAGTTCCAATAAGGTCTCAGTCTGTGTCTCCGGAAATGGCATGAGTTTAAAGAGGGGACCGTTCACCCAAGACACAGGAGGAACAACATGGACAAAGATGGCGTCAGAGAGGCCAGAAGCAACAAAGATGTGCTGAGACAAAACAAGACTGGCCACTGAGCGTTTCAAAACCTGAGCTCCTGTGCCTTAGGGAGATCCTTGCTGCCCCTTGGAGGATGGTTGACCTAAGAAAATGTCACAGGAGAGGCCCAGATCTGAACTAAGTTCTGGCCACGGAGGTACAGAGAAAGTAAGACAGACATTCCAGCTGGGCATGAAGAGACAAATTGTCCATCAGTCCTGAATTCTTCCTTTCTCTGGTGGCAGGCTACACTGGATGAACTCAGAAACCCAGGTTAGGGGTTCTGATGTCTGAGAACAGCCCCACCCACAATGACTGCAGGCCTAAGAGATGAACCAATTGCCGCTGAAGTTGGACTAGAATATACTGAGCCACAATTCTGTGTCTTCTTACTGAAGATATCTATCTCATGAAAACTTCTAGAATGCTCCTGGAGATGGACTTTCTTCAGCAAGCTGCAGAAGAACCTCTGCTTCTGTCTTCAGTGGAGTAGCTGAGGTCTCCCAGTCTGTGGTACCTCTGCCCTCCTTCCATAGTGCTCCCTAAACACAGAGGTGCTCCCTAAACAGAGGTGGGTGCTCTTCTCCCTCCCTAGTGCTCACTATACACAGACATGGACACCCCTTCCCTTCCATAGCGCTCCCTAAACACAGAGTGAGTGCTCCTCTCCTTCCCTAGTGCTCATTATACACAGACATGGGTACTCCTTCCCTTCCTAATACTCCCTAAACACAGAGGTGGGTGCTCCTCCCCTAGTGCTCACTATACACAGACGTGGGCACTCCTTCCCTTCCTAATGCTCCCTAAACACAGAGGTGGGTGCTCCTCTCCTTCTCTAGTGCTCACTATACACAGACATGGGCACCCCTTCCCTTCCTAGTGCTCCCTAAACACAGAGGTGGAAAGGCAGAAGGGAGCTTTGCTGCAGACAGCCTGCTGGGGTCAGGAACTTGGGGAAAGAATGTCAAATATGAGAAGGCTCTGCTGACAGGATTTAAGATGTGGGTGGCTGCAAGCTGCAGGGGATTTTAGATGAAAAGAGTTTCTGAAGACACTTCTTCAAGGTCAGTGACAGGAGGGTCCGGGCACATCTCATGACTCTCGCCAAGAATTCCAGAGGGCAAGACCGCCTCCTGGGAGCCAAGGTTGGAGGAATTCCCATGGAGTCTCTTAATGGTGACAAATTCCATCTTTACCATATTTTCCTCTCCTGGAAATCAAAGTTCAAGGATGCCCCAGCTTGGAGTGGTAAAAACTGGGCTGTAGCTTCCCATTATAAGCTGTGTGGTTGTGGGCAACTGTCTCTGAGCCACTTCTTCACCTGTAAAAGTAGATGTGGAGAGGGACTCAGGTAGTGTGCCTAGCGTGAGGCTCATGAAGTAGTACTCACTGTTACCTCCTCCATAGTCTCTGCTGGCGAGGCATCCAGCAATCCCACTGCATGGCTGTGCTCTGCTGAACACCGGTTGAACCACTTCCTAAAAAAAGGATCAGGGAAATGTAAAGTACTTATCTTTGCACAAGGACCTGAGTTTGATACCTGGAACCCACATTGGCATGGTGACATGTACTGAATTCTGTCATTGGAAAAGTTGAGACAGGTGGATCCTGAGACTCACTAGATAGTCAGTTTAGTCTAGTTAGTGAGCTCCATGTAAATGAGAAATATGTTTTTGAAAAAAACCAACAAAGGTAGATGGCATCTGGGAATGATACTCAGGGTTGACCTCTCACCTACATATACATTTACACATATACATTTGCACCTTCACATACATAACTATGCAGAGAGAGGGGGAGAGGGAGAGAGAGAGACTGATGAAACATCATTGTAGATATTGACCTTACTACCAACTGCACTAGATCAATAAGATTGCATTTGTTCATTCGTTTATTCAACAAATGGTTATCAAAATAGCCGCTATCTGCTAGCCACTATTATAGGCTTGAAATGATTGAATGATGAGCCAAAGTCCCATGAAACTTGCATCCTAATAGAAGGAGATATACATAAACAATCATATACACATATACATGTGTATGTAAATCTCAATTATGAGCATTAAGATAAAGATAATTCATGAAAGAGATACATTAAAGAACAAAGGTAGCCTGTTACATAGGGATGGCACAGGAAGTCTCAAATTAAGCAGTCTTTAAAAAAAGAATAAATTGAGTAGCGGGGAAGGCAGAGACACACCGATAAGCAGACCAAGTAAAGAAAACCATATTTGAAAGTCCTTGGGTACAGGTACCACCAAGAAACCAAGGCAGCTGAAATCTGAAGAACAGATAGGCCAGGAGTAAAATCTAAAATTAGAAGACTGTGGGCCCATAGGCAGAAGGTATTGTTACCGTAGAAAGAGCTTTGGGTTTTATGTTCAGTGAGATGTGTGGCTGACGACCAATTGTAGCTGCTGATAAATAATGTTCCTGCCTGGTATGGGATGAAGTGCTTCACGTAGACTTAACTCCTACAGAGCTCTGTAGGTGTAGACCTCTGTTGTCTTCCTTTCACCCATAGCATAACAAGCAGGATTAACCGGCCAGGACCCCTACCCAGAAGCTCTTGACTCCTGCTACCTTAGGTCACTTTCCGATCTTGCTCCCAGTTATCCAACTTCTTTCATTATCATCATAAAAAAAAAGACCATGAAAAGGCTCATGTTTAGACAGAAAGAGAGGTTACCAAGATGCACTTATGAGCCAATGAGCAAGGACCAATAATCATCAGAAGCTTGGAGATATGTATGGAACAGAGTCTCCATGGTTTAATTTGGCAATGCTTTGATTTTTGGGCGTCTGGCCTCCAGAGCTCTGAGAGAATAAATTCTTGTTTTAAGCCAGCAGCCTCATGGTGATTTGTTATGGAGGGCCGAGGAATTGAATCCAAATTTGTATAGAGTAATGGAACCAGCCCTCTACTTAGAATCAAATGACTCAGATTTGTAGCCTGGCCATAGACTTCCCTGCTGTGGGTCCTTACACAGCTCCTTTATCCTCACCAGCCCTTCTCGCCTTCCCCTCTAGAGGCAGAGGGTGTACTATTGCCTGGCTCTCTGCATCGTAGTGAGAATGAGATATAGTCCAAAGGTAGCAACAGCACAGGTTAAGCCATCTGTTGGAGCTGGCAGAGCTCCTACTACTCAGAGGGTGGATTTGAGGGAGGAGGCAGCAAGTTGGAGCCTCCAGCACTCTCAGAAAAGGGGTTGGAAGTAACAGCGCCTGAGCTTCCAAAGGCACCAGTGTAGTGTTGGCAGAATGGCGCCCCCTGACATCACCCCCTAAAGAGGGAGAGTCCAGCTCCTGGCCAGGCAGAAGTAACCATTTGGAGAATGAATCAAGGAGCCCTGGTACTTGGATATTGAGTCATTACTTCCTGCCAGGAGTCTGGGTGTGTGTGTAGGAAGGAGTCTTGTGCCAAGGGAGTCTTTGGGCTTCAAAGCCAAAGCAAAGGCAATTAACTTTATGATGGAATTAGTCAGGAAACTGTAAACCCAGGACATTGCCCCTGTACAGTAGATTCTTTTTTAGCACCATCCTAGAACACACTGACCTGTCTGAGCCATTCTTCCAAATTGGTCTCTTAAAATATCTATTTAGAGTCTAGACAAGGTCACCATGATTCCTTTCCACCCTGGGTCTTCACTACGCTGGGCATACATATGTCCAGTGATAAGCCATGATATTTCAGACCCTGTACCCCTAACTCTCACTCTATCCAACTATACATGTGGCCTCTACTAATTTTCTCCTTGGGGAAAGTGCAGGGTGTAGAATGGAGATTGTAGGTTGCACAGTCCATCAGAGTAGACTGGATACCACTGTAACTCAACCTCCCATAATGACTCAGACTACCTGGGTCACCCATCATCCCGATGGCTCAGAGCTTACTTCAGCAACCAGAATGTTGTCTTACAAGTCACAAACCATGGATAAACGACCATTTTTTTTTAAATGATAAAAGGATCAACTACTATCTCAAGAAGATATAACAATTCGGAAAGTTTATTATCCTAGTAACACATATTCAAAATCTAACAATGAAGCAAAATCTAACAGAACTGTAAGAAGAAATGGACAAATCATTGTAATCAGAGATTCCAATACCTCTCTTTCTAATATTGATCAATTGTAGTTAGGGTTTAAATGTAAAATGTCTCCCACAGACTTATGCTTTTGAGCACTTAATCGACAGCTGGTTGAGTTTTTGGGAAGACTATGGAATCTTTAGGAGGTGAGGTCTAGCTGGAAGAAGCAGTTGCTATGAATTAAGCAGTGTGAATTATGGCCCAGCCACATCAACACTACGTGTGGCATGACATTCTAGCTGGGCACCCCTTGGGGGGGGGATGGGAAGGTTCAGAGTCTATGGTATAGACTCCTGAAGTCAGGTGAGAAGCAGACACACAAATGGCAGACTCCTTTATTATGAATATGGGGCAAACCTACATCCTCCTTCCCGATAATCCCATTGGCTGTCAGCCATTTCCTTGGCTGTGTTGGCGCTCTCATTGGCCTCCAGCACCTCGATGGTCATGCATTATCAGTCACCAGGATAGAGGCCGACTCCAAGAGGGCTCAGCAGAAAGCAGCCAGTGCGCATGCCCAGGCACACTACCCAGAACAGTGTGTCCTCGGCTTCACCAGGCCGGTGACCTTCCCCCTACAACTACGAAACCTCTCATCAACACTGCATGAATTCTACTGGGTCTTATAATAAAAACCCAGAGCCAGATAGTAGAGAAAAGCTGAAAGATCAGAGAGACAACAAGCCACAACCACTTCTCACCTAGCCACTTCTCAAGAATCCTCAGACCGAATGTCTCTGAGTCCTCAGCAGAAAGGAAACGGGAACAGATGAAGGACTGAACTTCTCCTCCTCCTCCTCCTCCTCTTCTTCCTCCTCCTCTCACCTTATTACGGCCTCCCATATCACTTCCTGTTTCTACTTTCCTTGTGCTGGGATTAAGGGTGTGTGCCATCACCACCTGGCTCTGTTTGGCCTTGAATTTAGAGAGATCCAGGTGCATCTCTGTCTCTGCCTCTCAAGTGCTAGAATTAAAGGCTTGTGCCACCACTCCCTGACCTCTATAGCTAACTCTGTGACTGGCTTTGTCCTCTGATCTTCAGGCAATCTTTATTAGAAACACAATAATCACGACACATCACCACCTCTTCCACCACGATGGAATGTACTCTGTAAATCTTTACTCCTGTGTGTTGTTTTTGTTATACACTTAGTCTCCATGATAAGAAAACTAATTATCCCCCACCAATGATACTAAGAACTGAGGCAGTTGCTAGGATACACCTGGCCATGTGGTTTCACAGGCCGTTGGAACTGGTTTGGGGGAAGAATATGGAAGCGTTTAGGGAGGAAGGTTAGTGAAGACCTAGAAAGCTGTAAGTAGAGGTTGGTGAGGCATTCTGGTGGGCGTGTAGAGGTCTAGAACATCAAAAGAAATACAGGAAACAAAGGCCAAGCTCATGAGGTTCCAAAGGAGAGCAAAGACTCTATGGTCTGCTGGCCATTTATGTGGCATTCTGGGAAAAGGATCTGGCTTTGTTCTGCCCATGTCCTTAAAGTCTGGGTAGAGCTGAAATAAAAAGTAATGGTTTAAGTCATCTGGCAGAAGAAATTTCAATATAGGGTAACAGCCAGGCCGCGCCATGGTTATACTCACTGAATTTAATGAAGTTTACTTATAGCAAGAATTCAAATCAGAAAGTAGAGGCAGGGGGAGGGGGGAGAGGTAAAAATCGGGCAGTTTGGTGAATGAGCTTAAAGTCAAAGGCACAATGCTGGTTCAAACAAAGCAACATAAGTATTAGCAATTAGTGCAATTAATTTCTCACCTCACACTCTGCACTAGGATAATAGGGAAAAGAAAAACCTCATTCATTGAAAGCCCCAAGTATAAGAATGCAAACCCACTTGAAAAATCTTTTGGGGCTAGAGAGATGGCTCAGCGGCTAAGAGCACTGACTGTTCTTCCGAAGGACCTGAGTTCGATTCCCAGCATCCCCATGGCAGCTAACCTGTCTGTAATTCCAATATCTGACACCCTTACACAGGTAAAACACCAATTTACATAAAAAGTAAAAAAAAATATTTTTTTTAAAAAGAGAATACCAAAACAGAAAATGCCTTCAATTTATCTTGCTCAAGCAGGAAATGTTTTCTTGGGTTCTCCCAGGAAGGCTCTCAGGGACTGCTGAAATTATCTTCCAAGGGACCAACCAAGCTGGCAGTTAGCAGCAAGACTAGATGGCATCTACAGGGTTCTGGCTTTGGAACCATGCAAGATGCCAGAACAAAGAGACTTTCGTCAGAGTTTCAGAAAGCCACTAAGGCCAGGTGACATGTGTCAGGGTCCATTTCTCTGCATGGAGCTTCTGGATAAGCTGTCTGTAAAACCATAAAGGTGAAGCCTGGCTTTCAATAGAGACTCCAGAACATAGGCACTGCATTCTGAAAACCTGACTTAGGTTAATAAATAAATAATAGATACACACAGAAAAAATAGGATTGAGTGAGTCGTACAGCTGGAAATCCTTCGCTATTCTGACTAGTGTACTGAGTTCTCAAATATAGATAGATAGATAGATAGATAGATAGATAGATAATACATTGTTTTATGGCATGTATCCATTCATATAAGGTGTAAACTGTCAGAATTTGTCTAATTATAGACTTTATGTGCTGTTAATTGTATGTAAATTATTCCAAATAAAATTATTTTTTAAATGTCTTAAGACTCTAGATAGAAGAATAAGAGAAAATCTCCACTTGAAACCTTGTCTTGAAGGTCATACAATTTATCTGGTGCCCAAATTCACATTTTGTACTCTAAGATATGAGACATTAAAGGCACAGGCCTAAAATCTTGGTTTGGAGTCAGTGTCTCTGGGACAGGTAAATGTCAAGAGTCTTGAGTAAAACTACCTTTCAAGAAGGGAATGTGGAAATGGATAGTTTGTAAGCAAATGCAAAGATTGTACGGGACAGAATGACATGGCCATTCAGTGACCTCTCTCCCCACAGGCCACATCTGGGATGATATAAGAACTAAGACCCACAACTAAGGGTCAATTTAGAATGGAGGGGCTGGGCCCCGGAAGACTCAACCAGTGTTGTTGAAAGAGTTTGGCCAGAGGATTCAGACTCAGCTCTTTGTCCTGAAGACCAGAAGTAAGTGGTCCTGGATGGAGTATGCCACTCAAGAGCCCTGGCTAATACATGGCCACTGAGGAGGAGAATGCTTATTTGCTTGGTAGGTTTTTTTTTTTTTTTTTTTTTTTTTGGAGAGGGTTAGTTCTTACCATGTAGGCTAGGCTAGCCTCAAACTTGCCTCAGCCTCCTGTGTACTGTAATTACATGTATATATCACAACCCAGCTGGAAATATTTTTAGTGAACTGAAAAATACTCACCCCAACATTAAAGCTTGTGTTTTATACTATACACTGTTTTTATCTCCTACACTGACTCTAAAGATCACTGGACTTAGGTTGACTCCAGCCCACTGCCATTTTTTTCAAATAAATTTTTATTGGTATGTAGCCCTACCCACTCATTTACATATGCTCTGTGTTAACTATAGTACCACATCAGCCACAATAGAGTTGCTCAGTTGTTTGACTACCAGACACACCAGTCTATGAAACCTAGAGTATTTACTATCTGGTCCTTAAAGACAAGGTTACTGATTCCAGCCCTATATTGTAATGTTAATAAACCATTTAATTAAGTAAGCAACAATATATTTTCACTAAATAAGATAAGCCAGGCATGGTAGTTCATTCCTATGGTCCAAGCTCTTTGGGGACCTTAGGCAGGGGGATTGCTGTGAGTTTGAGATCAGCTTGCCTATATAATGAGCTAGTTACAGAGTAGGACTCTGTCTCAAAAAAAAAAAAAACAAACAAACGAAGAGTTGAGAGACTGACAAATATGATATAGACACACAATAGAATACTACTCAGCCTGGAACAGAAAGGAAATCCCTCCAGGCTACAGCATGGACAAAATCTTGAGGACACTCTACTGAAAGAAATAAGCAGATATTGGTCTGACTGTGATTTTGAGGCACTTATAGTCTGATTCTTATAGACAGAAGGCAGTGTGATGACCATCAGGGGCTTGAAATGAGACGAAGAGAAAGCGGGAGTTAGTGTTTAATGAGCACAGAGTCTCTGTCATGCAAGGTGAGGAGAATTCTGTGGGAAGAGGATGGAGATGTGTGTATAACAATGTGGACGTATTTAATACTTTGGAATTATATAGTCATAAATGATTTCAATGAGAAATGTTATACCACGTATATTTTACTACAGTTAAAAGGAAGATAAGATATGTGATACATAATACAATTTTTCACAAGTTTTATTTAGTTATTACTGTATTGCTGCATATACAGGAACCATGGCACACTTATTTCAGTCAGAGGATAACTATCGGTAGTCTATTCTCTTTTTCGATCATGTGGCACCTGGGGACTGAATGCACATCATCAGCCTTTGTGATAATTGCCTTCACCTGCCATCTTGCTGACTATCCACAAACTTTTTTTTTAACTTTATTTATTTATTTGCCTTGGTGTTTGCCTGGAACTGGGAACTGGAACTACAGATAGTTATGAGCTGCCATGTGGGTGCTGGGAATTGAACCCCAGTCCTCTGGAAGAACAGTCAGTGCTCTCAACTGCTGAGCCATCTCTTCAGCCCCTCCACAAACTTTTTAGCAGTAAAATATCACATATGGAGGAATCTTCAGACATCTTTCCTCCCCTCTGTATGAAAGACCTATAAATGGAAGCTTCTAGAAGCACCAAGACTCAAGATCCAGGTGTCAAGTGGCAGCCTTTCAGTGTATTCCAAGGGAGATCATTTAATCAATTCCTGTATGTTATAGGCACATTCCCTCCCCATCAGGGTTTAAATAAAAGTCATGGAGCACAGTGTGGGGGTGAAGAACAGGGTTGCTGAAATGAGCTATCTAACATGGATGATATTCAGGTCTGATGTCTCTCCCATTCCTACTGGTAGGGATCTGTCAACAGTAGGAATAGAATGTAGGAAAAGTCCTTTAAAAAATTTAGTGCATCGACGGGGGCTGGACATTTCCTCAGCCTCCAGGGGCCCATCTGTTTGTGCAGGTGGGCAGATTCGCCAGCATGGGCCAGGGCTCGGAGGGCCTCCAAGCAGGCCACTGCTCAGCCACCTGCTGCTTTGGTGACCTTTGGCAAATCCTGTCATCCATCTGAGCTTGTTTCCTATATGTAACTGAGCAACACTGAAGCACCTCAGGGTCGTCATGACAAATCAGGGCAATGTTGTATAAAGTTCCCAGTGTCAACCAAAGCCAGCCTTCTGTCCCCAGCATCTGCTCAAGGCCTCCCACACCAGCTAGCGAATGACAGGCAGGTAGCAGATTTCCCTGCAGGCCACTCCAAAGACTGACCTGTCATCCTTCAGAACCGAGGGGGGGCTCTTTACCAAGAGGGTGGTCTGAGTGGGGTTAGTGGACACCTGCTCAGAGTGCCAGGGTACAGGCATCTGTCTAAACTTGCCTCCTTCCTATGCCCACAGGCCTGCCAGGGTGATGAGTGAGGCTATTATAAGAAAGCTCACAGGTCGGCCGACTTCTAAGTAAAAAAGACCTGGGTGGCGCAGCCTAGGGCAGATTTGATTATTGTGGCAAGTTGATCTGCAGGCTGTCAGAGAGCAAATGCCATATATTTGTCAGGACGGAGCCTCAACGGAGAGAAGACAAGGTGGCAAGTAAGGAGGCCAAGCTGCCGACTTCTGCAGCACAAGACACCCCCCTCCTGGCGTCTGGAGGGACTGCATCCTGTGCAGCAGCCTCAGCTCCCTGGCTCCAGGTCCAGTCCCAGAACGGTTCAGGGATCCTGATGGTTCACCACTGTCTTGTAGCTGAGAGCAGAGACTCCTTATTCTTGTAAGGCTAATGGGACCTGGCTGTAGCTCCCTTCCAGTGGGAGCTGGAGGGAGGTAGTGGTGGGTACTAAGTTGGATGGGAGAGATGGAGAGAGACAAGAAAAGCCCCTCTTGGGAATGCTTTTGTGTTAGGAAATAGAAAATCCGCAGTCTTCATTCTGTGTGTATGAGTGTTCACGTTAGAGATAGAAAGGTGGTTTTGGATAAAATGCTTGCTGTGCAATAGCAAGAATTTGAGTTCAAGTCCCGAGAACACAGTTAAAGCTGGTGTGGATCCCCAGAACCCATAAGGCTGGATGTGATGCCATGCAATTAGAAGATCAAGCCTTATAGTCCGGGACAAGTTTTAGGAGATTCCTCAGAAGCATATGAGCCTGCTAGCCTGTCATACACAGTGACAGTCACAAAAGAGACCTTGTCTTGGAGTGGACTGACACACAAAATTAACTTCTGATCTCCACACTTGTATGGAGACCACATTCACACACATACGGGGGGGGGGGGGGGGGGGGGAGAGAGAGCGAGTTACATTTTGATCTGCTTAGACAAAGCAGAAATCACAAATGCAATGGATAAAGTACTTGGCCCTGAGCTAAACACCCTCTCATCTCATTTGCGATAAAGTCAGTGCATCTTTGAGGGAACGTTCACTTTCTCCTCTTTCTCAATACAGGTGAATTGTCACATGACATTCATTGAAAATATTAAAGACCAGAGATCACCCAAACCCGGCATGAAAGCTGAAGACATTATTTCATCTCTGAGCAGTGCATATTTGGAATATTAATGCAAATTCTTTGGTGACAGACTTGCTTTCTTAGCAAAGGCAGATGGAACACTTGAAGGGAGTTCCCACTTTAACTTTCGACAAGTTTTAGGAAGGTTTACTTTGCTTTTGGGGAGACAGTAAGGATGGAAATTAGCTTGTAGGTCAGAGCAAGGGAAGGGGAAGTCTGGCTTCTGGAAGAAAGTGTCTCGCTTGATTTCTGCTTCTGCTGAGCTCTCTCTCTCTCTCTCTCTCTCTCTCTCTCTCTCTCTCTCTCTCTCTCTGGAAGGAGTAGTGGCAGGTACCTAGGTAATTCAGGTGATACCCAGGAAGGCAGCAGGCGAGGAGTTCCTGGGTATTTATCATCATCCGCGGTGAGGGACCTTTTACATATCACTGTGACTCAACCTAGAACTGGAAAGAAAGTCACAACTGAGGAACTTCCTAGATCAAGTTGGCCTATGGGCATGTCAGTAGGGGATTGTCTTGACTGTTAATTGATGTGGGACGACCAAGCCCACTGTGGGCACACCATTCCCTAGGTAGGAGTCTGAACTATGTAAGGGAGGAGAAAACAAGCAAGCAGAAGGCCTTCACACATTCATTTATCTTCAATTTTGGCTGTTTATGTGATGCAACTAGCTAGTTGTGGCTCCTGCCATGGACTTCTCTGCTGTGACAGACCATAACCTGGAATTGTTAGCCAGATGTGGTAGTTTGAATGTAATTAGCTCCCATAATCTCATAAGAAGTGGCACTATTAGGAGGTGTGGCCTTGTTGAAGTAGATGTAACCTTGTTGGAGGAAGGGTGTCACTATAAAGGTGGACTCTGAGGTCTCTTTTGCTCAAGCTTCCCTCAGTGTGGCTTTCAGACCATTTCCTATTACCTGCAAGATGTAGGGCTCTCAGCTCCAGCTCCCGCACCAAGTCTGCCTGCACTCAGCCATCTCCCACCATGATGATAATGGACCAAACCTCTGAACTGTAAGCCAGACATCCCAAGTAAATGTTTTCCATTATAAGAGTTGCCATGGTCATGGTGTCTCTTCACAGCAATAGGAACCATAACTAAGACACCAGATAAGCTGCTTTTTCTGAGTGTTTTACCACAGGAACAGAATAGAAACTAGAAAAGCTGGCTAGAGAAATCCACACAGCTCCACATCTTCTTCTTCAACAGCATTACTGAAAGACCCACAGAACTGTCAACAGACAAAATCTAGGCCCAAGGGATTTGTCTGTGACCACGCACTAACTGAGAGAGTGGAGGGAAGACAGATGTCTTCAACCGTTGTACCCCAATGCCCATATTCACTCCTGCACCCCAAGCTCTCACCACCCTGAGGAAAAGGAGAAAGGAAAAGCACAAGCCCAGGTGCCACCTGCCTGGAACTCAGCCCCGAGTCCCTCACCACTGTCGTCACAGATGTGAATATGGAGTTCAGGGGAGCAAAGGCCTCTGGGGAGCAGAGGAAATAACCTAAATCCAGCACAGAGCTTCTGGGACTCATGATTTATTTTCTCTTTACACAGAAAAAGGTAAAATGTATTCTTCCAGAAAGATGATGGAGGAAAGAAATGAGAGGCAGCTTGTGAGTCTAGAAGCTAGCTTGGCATAAAAGTAGTGACAAGAGAGCTTAGGAGGGTTGGCTTGTCTGCACACATGCACACCAGTACGTGTGTGTGTGTGTGTGTGTGTGTGTGTGTGAGAGAGAGAGAGAGAGAGAGAGAGAGAGAGAGAGAGAGAGAGAGAGAGAGAGAGAGAGATCTGTAAGATGTCTAAAACAAAACATAAAAGCCACCCAGCCAGGAAAGAGATGGCAAAGCATGAGTTGAGCCTGAGCCAACACTGTTGATAAATGAGCTGGACAGGTTCCACTTAAAAGGAATGCTTAAAGGAAATCCTAGAGTGAGCAAGAATGAGTCTTGATACTTCTTCAGCCCTTCTTAGGCCCTGCTGATGGTTTAAATCTTCTGTCCAAATTCATCTCCATGGCTTCTTAAAAACGAATCCCTAATTCCCATTCCAACAAATTCAACTGTTGAAAGTGTACAGTCCACAGGTTGGGACATATCCAGCAAACTGTGAAACTTCCAATGACAGAACCATTGTATTGCTCCCAAAAAACATCCCACATTCTACTAGCAGCCAGCCTACCAGATCCCTAACCCCACAGGCTTTGGAAACTAACAATCTCCTTTAAGTTCCCAGGGATTTGCCACTCTTGACCATCCCTACAAATGTAGTTGGTTGTGTCTGATTTTTTAAAAACTTTTCATGATATTTTCAAGGTTTGCCTACATGCTGGTATAGACATCCCATGGAGCAGAGGACACTCTCTGGGGTAGTATCAGTCCTTGCCTTTTTGACACAGGGTATCTTTTACCACTGTTTAGGGCAATTTAGCTTAGAGGCTCATGAACTGTGAGAGGTTCTCCCGACTCCTCTCCCTCCTGGTGTAGGATGTCTTTCTGTATGCTGTGAATGTCACTGTTAATAAAGGAACTGTTTGGGGCTATGTCAGGGCATCTTAGAGGCAGGCGGGAAGTCCAAGCATAGATACAGGGGAAGAAGGGCAAAGTGATGGGAGAAGCCATCCAGCTGCCTAAGAATCAACATGTAAAAGGAACACAGGTAAGCCATGAGCCACAGGCAAGACAGATTAATGGAAACAGGTTGAGTTAAGATGCAAGAGCTAGCTAGTAATATGCCTGAACCATAGGCCAAGCAGCATGTAATTAATATAAGCTTCTGTGTCTTTCTTTGGGGCTTTGGGACTGCTGGTCCAGACCTCAGGGCTAGGCTGAGCTAAGCAGCTGTGGTCAGGTCCAGACCTTGGGGATAGGCTGGGCCAGAAACTCTTCCTACACCCCTTACCCACACATAGTTTTGTGTAAGTTCTAGGGATCTAAACCCAGAACTTCACAAATGGCAAGCACTTTACCTTTGAGTCATTTCAACTCTTATGTCTTTTTTTATAACTTAGAAATATTTCATTATGGGTCTTACTACATCTTTTTAGGTCATCAGTTGATGGGTATTTGAAATTCAACCGCTCTTCAAGGCAATGGTCTCACAGAGGCTAATAAAAGCCAACAGGGCTCTGACTCACAGTGACAGGTAGATGGCATAAGTGCCTCTATGTGAATCAGCACAGCAGGGGGGCATTTTGCACCTGTCTGTCTTTGTTACATAAGCACACAATGGCTTTCAAGTACAAGTAGACTTAGTAATGAAACTCAAGCTTGCTTTGAAGAATTATCAAATTCAGAGTGGATTTTTTTTTTTAATATTATCGGGCTGTAGAGGAGGTGAGTCCAATTCCCAATCTGTAATATTCTACAACAACCTTCTGGCATTTCAAAACCTGTTCCATTCTGGAGAAATATGGAGGAGCACTGCTTTAGAATCTTCCCATGGGAAAAGGCTGGGAGAGAAAAAAAGGTATTTGATGTCACCATGGGACTGTGGTTTGACATGAATCAAGCCTACAGATAGAGGTGCTTGCTGCCTCATGCTGGCTGTCATTCAGCTCTTCTGTAACTGGGGAGATGTACTGCACTGTCTTGGGAACTTTCTAATGTGGCAGACTAACCCTAATCCATGCTCACGGGTCCCCAGAAATGAAGGGGCAACTTCCACTCTCACTTTCCTTTCTAGTGTGGTGATGAAAGACCTGAACGAATCATTGCAGGAAGGCAAGGCAGCAGGACCGTGGAGGAGCTAGTCATGTGACATCCACAGTCAGGAGTAGAGGACAGTGTTTACTTGTGCTCACCTTGCTTCCTCCATCTTCATACATCTTGCCTAGGGAATGTGCCACCCACTGTGGGTGGTTCTTCCCTTCCCAATAAACACAAACAACGTAATCCCCCACAGACACATCCACAGGCCAACCCAATCCCTCACTGAGAATTTCTTTCCAGGTGACTCTAGACTATTGAGCCGACAGTCCAAACTAATCATCACATTCCTGCCTCTTTCAAAGTATGATCATATCAAGAGCCAGAACTATTAGTTCTTCAAAATATCTACTTTAGTGATTGTGTTAGTAGCAATTTTTTTGCTATAAAGTTTAAAAAATACTTTTAGTACTATTTTTATTTTTTCTCATGTGTGAGTGGTTTGTGCATAGACATGTTTGTATATGTGAAGGCTCATGTGTGTGTGTGTGTGTGTGGTGTGTGTAGGGTGTGTGGTGTGTGTAGGGTGTGTGGTGTGGTGTGGTGTGGTGTGTGTGTGTGTACATGTGTATGGAGGCCAGAGGTTGATATCAGTTTTTTTCCTAGACCACGCCCAACTTTATCCATTGAGGCAAGGTCTTTCAGTTGAGGCTAGAGCTCACTAGCACCATCTCCAGCTCCTCAGTATTATAGGTAGGCCACCATACCCACTTGAGGATCTGAACTCCTGCCCTTCCACTTGTCCAACAAGGGCTTTAGCTGTTTGCCACAAACTTTTAATCAGAACTGCAAAACATAAAAAACTATCAGTGATTGCAATTTGGAAACAACGGGTGAATTACCTGACGCCTCCCTGATGGATGTCTGAAGGGTGATGGTTCCCAGCGAGGAATACCAGTGGCGTCTCAGACTGCAGACCCCGTACCCATCTTGATCATGTGGGATCAGAAAATTAATACCTGGACCTTCAGCCCCAACTGCAAACCAAATACTATACATCTGCTCAGGCAAAGTCCTAGCAAGGTAGCTGGTAATGATAGCCCCAAAATGGCTGAGCAGGTGCATCAGCCTCCAGTGGCTCATAATTTAAATGCACCTCAATAGTTACCAAACTGGCTTTGAATGTCCGAATGTTGTATGTGTTTAAGAAAAGGAAAAAAAAAAAAAAAGGAAAGGAGTTGGGGTAGTATGGAGAGAGAGAGAGAGAGAGAGAGAGAGAGAGAGAGAGAGAGAGAGCTAGAATGCAAGCGTCTCACTACCTCATTTGTAGATGCTGCCTTCATGGTAAGATCTGCCCAGGGTTCTTTCACTGGCCTTTCCCGCTCCCCCCTCTCTTCCCATCACTTGTGTTCCCTGTGAACCCCTGGTCCACCTGGCCTGGGTTCGGCCCCTGCAGTCTGGGCCTACAGCTGCCTGCAGAGCAGAGTGGGCCAACCCCATCCCGTGTCACCCCCTGGGCAGTTCCTTGGCAGAGATTTGAAACATTTCTATTTAAATGACATTTGAACAAACGCAGAAGGGTTCAGTTGTACTTCAGTCAAATGCCGTGGGATCCAGTTGGGAGCCTGGCCCCTGTGGACAGTGTGCGGGGAGTTCCCTGTGTTTTCTGATTTGAATTGCTTTGTTCTCCTTCCAACAAGGGGGAAAGAGGGGGATACATTTGGGTAAAAATGAAACATTTCCCTTTTAAGTCACAAACTTGAGGAGAGAGTTTAAGATCCATAATCCCTGGTCCTGAGCAGAGCAGAAACATGCCTGAGAGTTCCTCTCTGGAAGGGAGAAGCCAGGGAAACAGCTCCTACTGGGTAGAGCAGCCTGGAGCTCTCCGAGAGGCTGTATTTCACAAGCTGGGGTTGAGGGGCAGGGCGTCCTCAGAAATCACAATCTGCAAGGCAGCTGGACCTGGTTCCTTTGGAAGTCCACACAGAGCCGTGTTGTCTTTCAATTGCTGGGGATGTCCGAGAGGAAAGAGGGAGGAAGCAGGTGAGGAAGGATGGAGAGAGGGAAATGGAAAGAGGCAGCCGAGGAAGTTGAAGGGGCGGAGTGAGGGGAGAGATCGGGTACTTTCTCATCATCATGCTGCGTTCCTGAAGAAAATCAGCTTAAAGAAAGAGTATGTGTGGGCTCATGGTTTAAGGGATCCTGGAGGGAAGGCGTGGCCGCAGGAGGTTTGGCAGCTGGTCAGGGTGCCTCTGCAGTCAGGAAACAGAGATCCGTGCTGGTGGTCTGTTTGCTTTTTCCTTTACTCCCTTTTCATCAGCCCCAGGACCCCAGTCTATGAAGGAGCGCCGCACATCCAGACTCCATCTTCTTCAGTTAAGCCTCTCTGGAAATGTTCTCACCCCCAGGTGTGTCTCCTCGGTAACTAAATCCTTCAAGTTGTTGAAGATCAGGGGGAAACATGGCAGCTGTTCTGTGCCCCTTTAACCTTTCTCCCTATTTCCCACGCCTGGGTGGGCACCCAGAACACGCATTACCGCTCGAGGCCCTTCTGGTCTCAACTGGACCAGCTGCCTATACCCGGAGGTTCTGCCCACGATTCCCCTCAGTCCAGGACCATCAGCCATCACGGCATTGGTAACAGTCACCAAGAGAATAGCAGGTTTTTTGTTTGTTTGTTTGTTTGTTTTTAATCCCTAAATTCTGGTTTTTAGGAGAAAATTGACCCAGATAACCCTCTGGGATGTTACCCATTTTGAAAATGGTTTGAACCATCCAGTAGTACTGTTCAAAGAAAGGTACTTCAGTAATTCATCTGGAAATACATCACTTTGCAACTGATAAAGGGGGCACTTGGATGGACTCCATCTTCTACACAGAAAAATGGTCTATTAGTTTGACCTTATAGCCCAACCCTGCCTCAAGAAGCTTTATACATAGTGTTTAAACTCAGTAATGTTTAACTAATGGGCATTTGGGTGGGCAGATGGATGGAAGAAAACATCATCTAACTTAACAACTATTTCCTATCCTCTCAGGGTCCAAATGTACCATCCCTCCCATCCCATTCTTCTGGCGATCCTACCCACCAGTGTGGGTTAGTTGTCAGGGTCTTTGGGAAATAATTTGATCATGAATTTGGAGCTCTGCTGAATCTTCAAACAATACCTCTACCTCTTCCACTTCCACTGTAGGAGGACAAACTTGGAAACACCATCATCCAGGAAGCAGGAAGCAGGGTTACCAGACACCAAACCTGACGGGAATATAATTTGCATAGCTTCCAGAACTGTGGGACATGGTGATATTCACAAGCCACACAGTGTTCCGTATTTTCATGTAGCAGCCTGAAATGTTCTAAGACAATTGGATAATAAAGTTGGCCAGAAGTAATTGTCAGGAATAAAGCAGAACCAACCAGGATGCCCCATCAAAGGTCTCACTAAGCCATAACTCTCTTTAGAGCCCCAGTCTTGATTCACTTCATACACTCAGAGGAGGAATATAAGCTTTCTATAAGGATTTCATGCACCCAGAACCTTGAAACAATTTCAAGGCAAACATTGCAACTTCTGATCACACATCTTCACATTAATGTTTATGTGAGCAGTATGCTATATTAATCAGAACACTTTTGCTTATAGGAAACTAACAGCCTACCTGAAGCCCTGTAAGAATTTAACACTATAAATGAACCAAAAGCCCAAGGATAAATCTATGTCTGTGTATAGCTGAAATTGAGTCTATAAATAGCACAGAGGCTTACTTTCAGGGTGGGTAGAAAAAGAGAGGCTGGGTTTGACCAGCACATAATGTTTGCATGTGTGGAAATATCCCACTGAAATTGATGTACAACTAATGCTAATAAACAACTGAAGAGCAGCCTCTGGGGACTGAAGAGACAGCTCTTTAGTTAAAGGCACTGACTGCTCAGCCAGGGAACTTAGGTCTGAGTCTCAGCAGCACCCACACAGTGCACAACTGTCTGTAATTCTAGTTCTGGAGGATCCAATAATTTCAACCTGCAAGAGGGCTACACAGATATACATGCAGGCAAAACACTCTTAGACACAAAATAAAATACAGGTTTTTAAAGATTAAAGAGGAAAAACTCACTCTATCCATCCCCCAAGTTTGCTCCTCTTGGTTTGGCTTTCTCACATAGAGGGAAGATGCTGCATAGCAAATAGCACTGAGCATTTGGTCCTCTTAGCCAATGACCAGGGTAAGAAGCATAGATGTCTTCCCCAGTGGTTCTAAGCTGAAGTCTCACCACTGATTCTATAGGCCTGGCTTGTGTCAGGTTCCCATTCCTGAAACAATAACTACAAGGAGAAAATTGGAAAGAGTATTGTGATTGGTCAGGTCAGATCAATGGCCATAGTTGATTAAGAATGAAGAGGAAATAATTATAAAAATGAAAAAGAGAAGATGCTACATTGAGAAGGAAAGATATAGAAGATATAAAATGCTTTCTGGCTACTGCAGTCACTTACATGTTCTACCAGTTTCTTCTCTCCACTTCTCCTTGGGTATATCCACTTTCACAAAAGCCCTAAGTACATAGGAGCACTGTGAGTGAAGAGCACTGGGAACCTAAGTCAATGGTAAAATGATTCCCTAGTATACATGTGGCTTTGGGTTCAGATGTTCACACACACAGTCTACCAGGAAAGTAAAATGTTTCATAAACTGAAAATTGACAAGAAGAAGTTAAAGATAACCAGATGAATAGAGGAATAGTCCATGCCAAGAGGCTGGAAAACTTCATATTGTTACAACATCCACACTGCCACCTAAAGAACTCTCTAGATCCAATGCACTCCCTGACAAAATTCCAATGGCATTTTTTCATAAAACTAGGAGGAAAAAAAGCAATAGTAGAATTTGATTGTAACCTCAAAAATTCTGACTAGTAAGAGAAATCTTGATCAAAAATAGCAAAGCTGGTAACAGCATAGTACCTGATCTCAGAATCTACTACAGAACTACAGTAAGCAAAGGACATATTTAGCCCTCCATCCCTAAGTGACAAGGCCCTGTTGCTGAAGATAACACACATTTTGGGTTTCAGGACATAGAGAAATCAAGCTGGAAGTGACCTGGAAATGTCTTCCCGGCTAACTAATTGTTGCAGTGCCAGAAGGGGCTTTGCAGCCTGATAGGAAAGCTATTTATCAATGGTCTTATCCAGGGGTGGACCCATTCTAGTTTTCTTTCTGTTGTTGCAATAAACACAGTGACCAAAAGCAACCTGGACAGGAAAAGGTTTATTTCCACTTACAGATTACAGTCCATCACCAAGGGAAGCCGGGGCAGGAACCTGGAGTCAGGAACTGAAGTAGTGATATATTAGTTGCATTTTTGTTGCTTTGATAAAATACTATGACTTTATAAAAGGAAGAGTTTATTTCGGTTTACAGTTCTGGGGGGACAGAGGAGGGGGAAAGAGTGAGAGAGAGAGAGAGAGAGAGAGAGAGAGAGGGAGAGAGCTGAAAGTGCAGCAAGAACCTAAACTTTCAAAGCCCGCCCATGGTGACGTACTTCCTCTAGCAATATTCTACCTTCTAAAGGTTCCATAACTCCCCTGCCCCAAGAGCATCACCAACCTAATGCTCAAAACCTGAGCCTATTGGGTAACATTTCTCATCCAAACCACAAGAGACCATGGAGAAACAATGCTTATTAGCTTGCTAGCTCTAGTTGAATCCTAACTAGATTTTTAAATATAGCCCAGAAATACCTGCCTGAGGAATAGTTTCACCCATGGTGTATTGGGCCCTTCCACATTAATCATCTAAGACGTTTCTCCATAGACATGGCCATAGGCCAATCTGATTGAGGTGATTCTGCCATTGAGCCCCCTCTTACCAGGTGGTACTAGGTTGTATTAAAGTGACAATGAAAAGCAGCACATGGACCTTGCATACTGCAATACCAGCCTGCCAGGCACTATGTAATCAACTAGTGTAACAGTGACACACTGTTACGGAGATAACCAAATGGTTCTGATTGGATTTGAGGCCTGTTAGACAAGGGATAATACTGTAAACCTGGTCAACAGCCAGTGACCAGGGAGGTCATAGTTCCTAGGGAAGCATTTTTCTACTGCTGTTTCTATAAATGGACTTGTCAAACTGTCTTTTAAATGTGTATGTTTAAGGGCTACAGAGATGGATCATTAGTTAAGAGACCTTCCATTTTCTTCCAAAGGACCTAAGTTTTCTTTCCAATACTCACATTAATCAAGTCACAAACACCTATCACTTCAGCTCCATCCTCTGGCTCCATAGGCACCCGCACATATGTGGCATACTCTCATGCAGACAAACACATGAATAAAAATAAAAGCCTTTAAGAAAATAAGTAAGTTGACATGTATGCTTTTACCCATATAACAGCAGTACTCTCAATCCTGGTTAAAGGAAATTCTTTTTGCCATAGTAATTAAAGGAGACTCATAAATAGCTAAAGTTCAGAGAATAAGTGACTATTGAGCGCTCAGTCCAAAATGAAACATATCAATACCCCCACCTAATACTCAGGTAGCATCTTCGAAGAAGGGCAGAAGAAGGTAAGAGCCAGAGGATGGAGAGGAGAACTGTGCAATGCATTCTTTTAAGCATGGTCTGGCTGTAGACACCTGTACAAGACCTGCATAAGATCAAGCCATCAACATTTTAGCATGGGGGAAGAGAGCCCTTTGAGGCTGACCTCTACCTGAGACAATGGCTACTGAGGAAGAGAGACTAATCATAAGTTAGGTTTTCCTATGAGAATACCCGTGTAGGTGGTCCATGTCCATGTGGATGCAGGCAGCACTAATTGGATTTGGTAAGTTAATTTTTAAAAAAAAAAAAAAGCAAAAGAGAGCATGAAGGTAAGAGGCTTGTCAGGGGCATTTAGAGGGAAGGGAGGTAGGAGTGGATATGATCAAGATAGATGGTATACATTGTTGGTTTTGTGCGTGAGAAGACACACACACACACATACACACACACACACACACACACACACACACACACACACACACTACCAGGGCCATACAAGAGTTTATTTAAGAGAGTTCCCAGGTGGGCACAGGAGCAGAGAAGCAGGAGAGGAGAGACAGACTGCAACATGGGGCCTCTTTTTAAGAGAGGGGGTGTGCATGGGTTTATGCAGCCACATTTAGGGGTGTGCCTCTGTACGAAGTTCATCCTGCCAGAGCCACATTGGCTTCACCACATGGAGTGCCAGGAATCCTTACACCCAGTGCCATGTTGGATTCACCACGTGGAGTGTCAGGAATACTTACATACATGAAGGGAATTGTCAAAGGATAAATAAAAAACAATCTTTAAACAAAGCAGCATGATATTGGCATAGAAAAAAATGTGTCAACTAACAACAAAATAAGGACACAGGAACCAATCCACACATATATGGTTAACTGCTCTTTTTTTCTTCATTGGTTCTGTAAAATATTTTATTGTTTTCTTTTTGAAACAGGGTCTTACATTGCAACTCGGGCTGATCTGGAGCTCACTATGTAGCCCAGGCTAACCTTAAACTCATGACAGTACTTCTGTCTTGGCCTCCTGACAAGTTTGTCAAGAACAAACTGTAAGAAAGGACAATATATGGGAAATTAGATCTACAAATATACAACCCTTGAGGAAACCAAGACTTAAGGGAGAAATAGGTGTGACTGATGAGGTGGGGGCTGCCATGGACACACACACAATAAGAAGACTTTTCACAGAGTCTGTAGGAGCCTCTGTGAGGTAGCCTCTGGCCAGCACCAGGTCACAGCAACATGTGACTACCAGCTGAGCAGAGTGCCTTCTACTCAGAGACGATGATACAGCCAACCCTCTGTTGAATGAGGGAGCTGCTAATGAATCAGCTGGCAGGCTAGGAGATGTTGCAGTTCTTCTGAGACCTGCCTGGCCCTCCTGAGACATCTCCTGTCTTTCTAGACAGCCTTTATACCCACATCTCAGACTTCCTTAACTGTGGTATCCAGAACAAGCTTCAGCTCCATACTGCTCAAAAGGACCTGCCATGCTTTTCACTCTGCCCACCTCTAGCATGCTTAGGCAGGGAGCTAACATCCTAGGGCAAAGGAAGTCAGTGTAGACATAATGTGCCTTAGTGAAAAGTGGGTACCTGCACTTTTTTAATTGGGGAGAGGAGGAGGGCTGCTGAGATATCTCAGCACAAAAAAGCACTGGCTCTTCCGGAGGACCCAGATTTGATTCCCAGTGCACACTTGACAACCCACAAATGACTTGTAATTCCACAGGATCCATAGGAAGTCTTCTGGCTTCCAAGGATACTACATGCTGTTAGTTCCGTGCGTGAGAGCAAGTACACACTAACAAGGCCACACACTAGAGTTTATTTAAGAGTCCCAGGCGCGTGAAGAGGCAGAGGAGCGAGACAGAAGTCAGGGGACAGAGAAGAAAAATGGCAGGAGCACATGCTCGCAGTCGCTTTTAAGGGAAGGGGCATGCACAGGTATGCGTCATGGGTCCAGGGAGGTGCTTCGGTACGCAGTGCTGCAGGGTTTACGTAGCCACACTGCGGGGCTCAGCTACGTGGAATGCCAGGAATACACATGCAACTGGTGCAGACAGACATACAAGCAAAGGACTCATACACCCAAACTAAGACACACATACAGGTAAAGGACTCATACACCCAAAATAATGATTTGAAATTTTTGATTGGGATGGGGTATGGGAATACATGTGCCCTGGCATATACATGGGAGTCAAGGGACAGTTTTGTGGAGTTGGGTCTCACCTTCCAACTTTACATGTTAAGTTCCAGCAACCAAACCCAACTGTTCAGTCTTGTATCATCAGGCAGCAAGCACTTCCACTGCCAGAGCCATGGCACTGATCTCCACATGCACTTTTGAGCAAGAAAAAAAAAATCAGCTAGACCAGCATCTTTAAAAAGTCAGTAAGAGAAGCTAGATTCCTACCATCTGTTGTGGAGTATTCCTTTACACTGTGTGAATATGTGTCATGTGATTGGTTTAATAAAGAGCTGAATGGCCAATAGCAAGGCAGGAAATACGGGCGGGACTTCTGGGCAGAGAGAGATCTAGGAAGGAGAAAGGAAGACTGGCCAGCCTGAGGAAGACATGAAGGAGGAGAGGTAAAGCCATGAGCCACTTAACAGCACATAGATGAATAGACATGGGTTAATTTAAGTTATATGAGCTAGTTAGAAACTAACTGAAGCTAAGGCTGAGCTTTTATAATTAATAAGTCTCCATGTCATTTTTGTGAGCTTTTTTTTTTTTTTAGAGAAAAATCCATTACAAAAATAATGATGTAATTATTGTTTAAAATAGTGCTGTCACTAGGTATGGTGGTGTACACCCCTGATCCCAGCATTCAGGAGGCAGAGGTCTTGTGCATTCAAGGCTGCCCTGGCCTATATTGTGAGTCATAGGCCAGCCAGGGATACACAGTGAGACCTTGACTTGAAATAAATGAATAGCAGCTTCTACAAAAATTTGAGTAGGCTTTCATAAAAAGAGAATACCCAAATGGGCCATAGCCAAAGGAAAAAACATTTATGTGTTTAAATCCTTCAAAATAATATCATGGGGCCAAAATGCAAAAGCAAGTAGAACTCCACACACTCCTAGCAAGGACATAACTTGGTCCAATCACTTTGCAAAACTTTTTGATAGTAATGATTTATGTAGAACATACATATACCCCACAACTAACTATTCCATTCTTCAGAAGAAATTTCCAGATCTGTTTGTTCCCTAGGCAACATAAAAGGGAATATGGATAGCAGAATTCATAAATGTTAGTGTCTACACTCACCATATACAACATGTATGCACTCAATGCAATATTAAATTCTTCTCTGCATATGTGCAAACAAATAGATAGAGAGATGACAGATAAATGATAGATAGGTAAATAGATGATAGATATCTCTGCTCAGTAAGCATGCATCAACACTATATATATATATATATAAAATGAATAAATCTCACTAATATATCTTATGACCCATTTCCATAACATTCAAGAAGTCTCATCTACATGAAATTCAAAAATATACAAAACTAATCTAAAGTATTAGATGTCAGGGTTCATGGTTACTTTTGTTAAGGGAACACTATTGGCTGAGGACCCATGAGAGCTGGGAACTCCTTACAAGAGAGATTTCTCTTTGTGAAGAATCCACCAAGCTGTACCCCGGTTGCTCTGTGCACTTTTTTATTTATGTCAAACTTCAATGAAAACGTACCTTTAAAAAATACTGCCTGTTCAGAAAGTACACCGAGCAGATCAATGTTGCTGTGATTCATGTGCCTTTGCCTTTTAACAACAGTTCCGTTCTTTCAGAAAACGGCCCTTTCATTGTGACATCAATGTCATCCATCAGGCATGTCTGTCTTTCCCACCCTACAGACAGCTGTGTCCTCCGGCCCCATGCTGACCGGCCCTTTGTGTGCATTCTGCTGTTTATCAGCGGGGCCAGCTCTGCTCATTCGAAGTCTATAACCCCTTCCCCAGATGCTTCACTTCGCTTGTGTTTGGCTGATAAACAGTGGATGAAACAGAAAGATCACAGGACTCCAAATCTCACGCCTCCTGACTCTCACCCTGGATCAGTTGTCTGACTTATTGGAGCCTCCAATTTCTTCTCCATAGAATACAGTAATGACCGCGCCTATCCCATCTGAGGACTCCTTAGTAAACATGAGTTAGTGTTGTTACTGGCATTGTTCATAGAGTAAGAAGAGGAGAAAGATCTCGAATGAGCCAACCCCCAAGAAAACTTCAAAATTAATATTTTATTGAGAAAAAATGTAAAAAACATGAAATTCACATTAAAAAAGCAGAACTGAGTAGATCACTCAGTTAATAAAGTGCTTGTCTTGTATGTCATAGAGGTCTGAGCGCAATTCCTAGAACTCATGGGAACGCTGAGCACGGTGATGTACACTCCTAACCCCAATGCTAGGGCAGTGGAGACAGGAGGATCGTGGAGTACACCGGGAAGCCACCCCAGCCTAACTGATGAACTTCAAGGTAACGAGAAGGACCTTGTCTCAAAAGACGTGGGCGGGGGTTGGAGAGAAGATGGTTCATCCCTTAAGAACACTTGCTGCTCTTCCAAAGGACTGTGGGGCTTCCAGCATAGCTCACAATCTTCTGTAGCTCTAATTCCACGGTAAATGATCCCCTTTTCTGACCTCTGCAAGTACCAGGCACATGAAATAAATTTAAAAAAAAAAAAAAAAAAAAAAAAAGAGGTGGACAATGTTCCTGAGCACAGCACCCAAGGTTTTCCTCAGGCCTTCACACATATGTGCATTCTCACCTTCACACACATGTGCTCCTGTATGTGTACACACACACACATACACACACCCCACACGTCACTTTTTTTTTTCTTGAATGTATATAAGTGACTAGAGAAAGGTTTCGTTAACATTAACATAGGAAAGAAACCAGTCGGTAGAGAAAAACTGGATGCCCTTCCCTGCTAGAACTTCATTCAACAAACAGAGCATGCCTAGAAAATCACATGCTATACAGAGGGAAGGGTGGATACTATGTAAATATCCAAGAAGTGGAAACATGCTTCATGATCCAATGTTTTCAGGGCTTTCCTTCCTATGAGTCTACTCCCATCCTTGAAATGTTTTTCCTTTCTTAATAAACTGTCTTGTTTCCTATTTCTAGCCATGAATCCCTCAATCAATTCTTTACTGTGAGACACAAAAACCTGGATACTTCAGCAGGTGACCCAAAACCCACGTCTACACTTATAACAAGTACGTACATGTGTGGCGTGCGTACATGAATGAGTGCATTCGCATGTTTACAGGGACACGGGCAGGTGTTTCTCGAGGCCCTGGTTGACATCAGGAGTCTTCCACCATGATCCCACAGCTTACCCATTGAGGCAGGGTCTCTCAGTTGAAGCAGAGCTCACTCACACTGACTTATTTAGCTAGACCACTTGTTCTGGGGTTTCTCTTCCTCTGTTCTCCAAGAAGCAAAATTATAGGCTGCTACACACACTCACCCACCTGGCATTTATGTGGGTGCCTAGGAGACAACCCCAGATCCTCATGCTTGCTCAGGAAGCAGCTAACTCATTGAGCCTCCAAGGCCTATTTTTTTCCATCCAGCAATGCATTATAGGTTCATCTCTGTGCCATCACAGAATCTTTACTAACTGAACATCATACTATTCTATGGAGGCAGCGTGTGCTTTTTGCTGTGCTTAATACTGAAAAATATTTATTCCCAAACTTCTATGGCTATAAACAACACATCAATAAACATCTCTGCCCATGACCTACCTGTTCAAGCTGTTTGGAATCTCCTTGGGTTTCAGTTTAAAAGAACTCAATAAGATTATCTATGCAAAGTGTCCAGAAAGGACATGATAGACCCAGGATGATAGAGACACTTAAGTTGAAGAATAAAAACAACAGAACTTGTTTTATTTTGATCTTGAGACAGAATTAGCCCAGGTTAACCTTCAGTTCATGACATAACTGAGACTAGTTTTGATTGATTTCTCTATTCTAATGTCTCTACCTCCTGAGTTCTGGGACACCAGAAATGTATCACCATTCCTGGGTGACAACAGAATTTCTTATAAATTTTGTATGAGATTTCTGGGCCCATATGAGCCAGAAGTTTGGATCTTGCCCACAGCGGCTTTTATACCCCAAAGAAATGAATCAGACGCTTATATTAATTTCATACTGTTTGGCCTATGTCTCGGGCACATTACCAGCTACCCTTTTCATCTTAATTCAGTCCATTTCTAGTAATCTACCTGCCACATGGCCCAGCCCATGGCTCACCTGGATTCCTTATATGGCTCTTCTTCGGGCGTCAGAAGGGAAGTGACTGACTCTGCCCTCCTTCTACCTGTCTCTACTCTGATTTCCTGCCTATTGCTACGGTGCTCGCCATGGGCCAAAACAGTCACTTTATTCACAGCATCACATACAGAAAACAGTCTTACCACATTTCTTCTTTTCTGTCCAATCAAAAAGGAAGGTTTTAATTTTTATATGGCAAAATTACATACAACAGAACAGCTATCAAGCAAAAAACTACAATTATAATATCTAGCCTTTGTAATTAACAACCTTAAAGAAAATATTTTATTATCTACTTTGTGAGTCTAAAGTTTCATATCTAATATACTTTTTAAAATAAGAACTATACCTATAACTATTAAACCTTCAACCACATCAAAGACCACAGAAGGATATAATATTACTTAAATAAACAGGCAGCTTCCAAAGTCTAGAAAACTATAGAGATGACACCTGTCTACCTAGACGATCACCCAAAGTTCCTTTGTAATATTCGGGTATCATCTTCACCCTAAAAGCCCAAAGTCTTTGACATACCTTTCAGTGATGCAGGAAATCTGGCACAGTCCGTCAGTCACTTCTCCTTGTGTCCTGAAGGATGCCTGACATTTTTTTCTGCAAAGCAGGAACTTGAAGGACCATCTCGGCTTGTTCTGCCAATGTTGAGAGGTCACTTTCCTGTGGAACCTGCATGTCCAGTTTATATAGCATATTGTCAAGCAGTCAATACCAGAACAGTTTCTTGTCCAGTGGCTAACTGTTGCCACAAAGTTAATTTCACATGAAGTTTCTTCAGTGCCCATCATTTTCCTGAAATACATTGGTGCTGACAGGAGCAGACCTGTCTCACTGTCCAGAAAAGTCTAAGTTCTTAAAATATTTTCAATGCCATATTCTTCGTGTCTTTGAAGTGTTTGAAGATTGAAACATATCTTTGTATATCTATAAAAACCTAAAAACCTAACTAACATGACTATAAATTTGGTTATCATAGATGACTATTAATCTGCATTTCTCAATTACACATTACAATTTTAAATGAGTTACATAAGCACCATACCTTAATCAAGAGTAGAGAAAATACATAGAGCATAACAAAATTGACCTTAAGTTTGTATCAATAAACCAAAATCCATCTATCTTTTTAAATCAGTCCTATATTATATCCTCCCCCCCTTTTTTTTGAAAGAGAAGAGATTGACTCTACTCTGATTTCCTGCCTATTACTATGGTTCTTACCATAGGCCAAAACAGACACTTCATTCCCATTATCACATACAAAAAACAGTCCTACCACATATAAATACATGTTTTTCTTGAGATAAAATTGCAGGTTTATACTTCATAAATTCCTAGTCATCTGGCAAGTAATTTACTTTGCCCTCAATACCACCCTGCCCATGTGCCCTTTGCAGTTGAGGCTGACACACCATCACAGCTGCTGTAAGTGCTGACTGCAAAAGACTTGGAGCTGCCTCTCACTGTTGACTTAAAAATTGTCATTGGCTGGGGCTGGAGAGATGGCTCAGCCCTTAAGAGCACGGACTGTTCTTCCAGAGGACCCGAGTTCAATTCCCAGCATCCACATGGCAGCTAACAACTGTCTGTAATTCCAAGATTTGACACAGTTATAAATATTCTAAAAAATTGTCATTGGCCTAACAAATCACTTAGGTAGGACATGTCTGAAATCACACACATGCACACACACACACACACACACGCACACGCACACGCACACGCACACGTATGCACGCACGTACAGCCCTAAGAGCCACAGCTATCAGATGATTGACACAGAGTACATAAGATAGTCAGCCCCTTTTCTAGTCACTGCAAAGCTCCCGTGCGAGCAGCCGGAGAAAGCCTTGGCTTCAGTGGAGGCCTCTCCCCACTTCTCCATTTAGCCTTCCTCCCTCATGTCTACACAGGTTTCTCGCCCAGCATTCCTCTTAAACTATTTGAAAATCCCTGTTTTGAGTGACTCCACCCTCAGAATACCTCCTGACAAAATATATGAGGTTAAAACAACAACCCTCGGGTCAAGCAATACAGCCCAGTGCCTTGAGGGTGAGATGCTATGACATGGGGGTTATCTGTCCCACAATACCCTACTCAAAATACCTTCGAACATATATGCAGCAGATAGCCTCATCCAGCAAAATAGGAGCTTGTAAGCCACGTAATTACCCAAGAGGAAACCAACACTGGAAGAAGAGTATGATGCTCCATGACCTAGCACAAGGAGAGGTCAATCAGGCCACCTAAACAGGACCCAGGGAAGGTAGGGTGACTTGCAGGTCTGGCAGGCTGGAGGCAAACAGAGATATCATCAGGACAGAGTTCAGATCAGGGCCAAGGTGAAAAGCGAACTGTCTGACCTGGTTCACGGGCATCAGTTGGACAAGGACACGCATTGATACGAGAGCCACCTGATGCTTGCCCAGTACAAATAATAATAATCAAAACACCTGGTACCGCCTTTGGGTGGATAAGCCAATGTCTTTAATCTGTCTTTCTTTCTCTTTCTCTTCCTCTTGATGACTGAAGTACCCACTCTGTGGGGCCTTCTGCTACAGCCACACTGGTAATAGTAACAAGCCTTTGATGTCCTCCTCATTCAACAGAATGTTGTTTAGTTCAAAGTGAGGAACAGAGGCAATTCTTTGCTTTTAAATTATTAGCTCCCCAAGTCTTCTGTAATGATAGAGTTTGACTGAAGTGTGCACTTTATTAACTACATAAAGACGACATTATCAGAGCGCAGAAAGGCCGCTGCCAGTTTTGCCTTTCAGCCTAGCAGCAGGGGTTCCTGATACTTTGATCTCAATCAATGCTAAATGTCTTTGTGAGATAGAGGGAGCAGGCTGAAATTATCTTTGGCAGGGCGGCAGCATCAATTATTCAAGCCCTTTTCCTTATGAATTAAACTGTTCTTCAACTTCTACCCCACTTATGGGCTTGGGTGGGTTTTTTTTTTTTCCTTTTTATTGTTATTTTTCTAGTCAGGAAAGGCACTTGGAATAAATCTCTAGGCAATCGCTAATCATACTCCGGCTGACCTTTGAAAACCCACATCTCCTCCTCTGTGATTGCCCTCTCCACCCTCAATTCCCGGCCCTGGTCTTCTCTGAGGTGACCCAAAGGACTATTCAGAGAAAAGGGCACCATTGTTTCTGTTGGGCGTCGTGCCAAAATGGTCAGCAGAGACCAATGAAGCAACCCCTTGACAAGAAGTGTCAGTCTGAAACTCAGTGAAGCAGAGGCGCCCACACGCCATGTGGCTCAAAACCCTCTGGCTGCCCTCCGTGGCTCACTGTGACTCCTGCAAACAGCTAACTCCTTTCTCAGACCGCCTGTGTGATCCTGAACACCGCACCTTCTGGGATGTGATCTTGAAACTACAGACGAACACCCAAGACTGAATCATCAAAACAAATTGGGAGGTTCCAGTCGGGAAAGGAAGAAAGGAAGAAGAGGAAGGGAGAGAACGGGAAAGAGGAGGG